>JAUPMF010001730.1:0-11610 GCA_031471435.1 Stomphia didemon | reverse complement strand
GACTGCAAATACTTTGATTATTAGTTCACTTTTCCTGATATATTATCCTATGATGACTTGCGCCCCGACCGGAAGCTGAAACTACGGATGCATGTATATATCTGAGGATAACCGACTGTATCCATAGTAACCTGTTGTTTGGTTAAATACCAAGGTTGCTTATAGATAATATTTTAGGAATAATGGCGCATGCGCAAACAACAGAAATGTAGGTTACAAAATCACAAATATTATATTTCTTGGTCAGATACCCAGAGTTAAGGCGACCTCATTTGTATCTGAGTGTAACCGACTGTATCCATAGTAACATCATGGTTGCTCATCATAGATAGAATTTTAGAGCTAATGGCGCCTGCGCAATTGGTGTTTTCTGCCTACACTTACATTTCAAGTGGACAGTTCTGTGGCATCTGCATTCGATATCCCGACTTGAGAAGGTCGAAAAGTCGTTCCACAGGAATCCCAGGGTAGGGAGAACCACCTGCACAAAACAATGCGTCAGTAAAGATATTTCACAAGTATTAAGATCTCCAAATGTTTATCTAGTTCTTCCACTAAGCAGTCGGCTAATGCTTTATCTCGTCATAGTCAGTGCATGAATATTTGCATGCTTACGATTTAATACAATTAAGTCCTTATCTAATATAATCCTTTAAATCCATCTTTAGCTTCTGGACTTTACTATCAAACGTCGGAAAGTGGGGGTTACACAGCTATCGGAAATAATCCTCCAGACCCTCTTGATAGATCTTTGATAAAACCCCACTCCTCTCTCTCTCTCCCACTCCTCCCCCTCCTTATCCCCTCCTCTTTCTTGTCATTCTCCTCCTCCTTGTCGCCTTCCCCTCCCCCTTCTTATCCCCTCATCTTCCTTGTCACGCTCCTCATTGTCACCTTCCCCTCCCACTCCTCTCCAATATCCTCGCCTTTAACATTTGTATACGAAGCAAAACGAAACCTGTTTTTGCTCCGTCGTGAACTCTGACAATTCTACAACTATTATCTTGTCAAAACATGATATTAATTGGTCAGAAGACAAGCAGATTCACACGGCGAGTTTTATCTTGAGAGCAATTATGTTTCGCGTTGGCGTCTTATCAGAATGTCTCCCTATACTAAGATTATCAACAGAATTTCAACTCTCTTCTCGGGTCACAACCGTTTGACGTCTCTAGAGTCACGTGAGCTTGCTATTGAATTTCTTAGTCCAGTGACCCGACTGCGGCTGTCAAATGTAAGGAGCTCTGCGGTTAATCCGCCATAAGATGCATATTAACAATAGCTGTAGTAAAACCTAATCTCGATGTAAAACGCTAGTCTAAAGTTGATATTTTGAGTTCGCCTAAATGACTGAGGCTCGATTTTTAGACCACGTGTAAATCGCGCCTTTGCGTAAATTCGACTGTAAAAATATTCCGGTATGTACTGATGTATCATCTTTACAGCAAGCATTTGTGAACGTTGCGCAAAAAAGGGTTCAAATATAAACTGTAAGAACTACATAGACGATCACACCACTAATCCAACTCATTTGTTTTTTTGTTTTTTTTTAATTCATATTCTTTTTTTGTTTAATTTCATTTTTTTTATAGAAATACCAAACTTACCCAATGTAAAGATCTCCCACAGAAGTATTCCAAATGCCCAGACGTCGCTCTGCGTGGTGTAGACGCGATCGAACAAGGCTTCAATGGCGAGCCATTTGATTGGTAAACGTCCCTACAAACAGGTAACACATTTAAGCTGTTGAACATGTAATTATCTCGGATTAATGACGGCTAACACAGCAAGAACTTACATCGGTTGCTTTCCTGTAGTACTCCATGTCACGGACATTTCTCGCCAGACCAAAGTCGGCGATCTTCATGACGTAATCTTGGCCTACGAGGATATTTCTTGCAGCTAAATCCCTGTGAATGCACTGCAAGAGATAGGTGAGTTTTGTTACTGCTATTTTTAGTTTTTTTGCATAACAAATACTGAACTCGCATAATTTGTAAAATATATTTTTATATTCGACATTCTGTCCTTGGCTTACTTTTT
Source organism: Stomphia didemon (assembly GCA_031471435.1). Taxonomy (NCBI): domain Eukaryota; kingdom Metazoa; phylum Cnidaria; class Anthozoa; order Actiniaria; family Actinostolidae; genus Stomphia; species Stomphia didemon. The sequence goes on along the minus strand of JAUPMF010001730.1, from coordinate 9,567 downwards.
TGGACGCCAAGTATTCCATTCCTCGACACACCTGGAAGCAGAACGATATAAAGTCTCTGATTGTCAACGAAGGTTTTGAAGTTGTCGAGGAATCGGATCTTGATCTGTGGTATTCTGACGGTCTTCGCTCGCGAAGAAATTGCCTCAAGTTTCCGTATGGAGCAAATTCCACGACGACGAACAACGGGCCTGATAGTATAAAAACAACGAGTTAGTCATTGGTCCTTATTAGGATTAAAAACAAATGTTTGAGTCATTGGTTTGGAAATTTCTGAAAATATGTCATTTTCCAGGTGCCATTTTTCAGGAATTTTTCCTATTTAATCAGGTGTTCTCGTAAAAGAAAAACCATGCATGGTTTTTAGTCCATCAGTTACTGAATATATATATTATACATCGACTCACCATCTTGCGTACAGGCACCGTGTAGATTTATAATATTATTGTGGTCTCCTATTCTTTTCATTGTGTCCATCTCGGAAAGTAAATCCGCCAACTCGTTTTCTGTTGCGTCCCCTGAAATGACAGGTGTTATAAACGTTAATAGTCATTTTCGTATTGTAACAGAGTGATTGTGGCTTTCAGCGTCTGAAAATGATGTTAGAATGAATGACGAACCTTTGAGCATCTTTACTGCTACGATCAATACACTTGGTTGGTCCTGCATACCGACGGCTTCTGCTTTCATCACCAATCCAAAAGCACCTTCACCCAGCTCTTCCTTGATCAAGATTTGACTTCGGTCGATTTCCCATTTCTCGTCAAGAGGGAGTTCATAAAAATCTGGAAGAAAAACTGTTTTGTTCAACATTTTGTTGTTGTTGCAATGTTGATTATGCTTTTCTTAGTGGTGATGTTTTTTTCCTCCAATAAAATGGCGAGTTTGAACTCGTTGCAAGAGTTACATAAATTCGTATACCTATATACTTCTACCATAGACCGAATGCAGTAATGGCATCCAATTCCAATTGCCATTGTTCTTGACTGACTAGCCTCATGCTCATGTGAAAACACAACAACATTTTCACCTGTATAAGATGTTAGTAAGTCCAGAGCAATGGCAATTGAAATTCGATGCCATTATTGCATTTGGTCTATGGTGCTAGAGAACTTACCTGCTGTGATGTTGGACGATACAGCAGACGAAAACCTTGATCTATGACTACCGTTTCTTATGAGTGGAGTCGTAGAATTCGCAGATCCCGTGGAAATCGTTCTAACACTTGGATAACCAAACGTTCTGAAAAGCAACTCTCCGTGTGTTGGTGTACCTGGCTCTGGTAACATCGTGGACGAGGGGTTAAACACTTCCATTTCTGGTAACCGTATTTCGTTGGGCTTGTTCCCTTTGTTCCCCTTGCCGCTGCCCTTCCGTCTGTACATGTACACGAACAATCCAAACCCGATAAGGGTAAGGCCTAGAAATGCTGCAAGAATTGCCAATGTAATACGTGTACCCTCGTTCAATGTCGGTTGCCCACCGCCGACATTGCTGAGTATTCGAGGGTTTTTGTCTGTCATATTAACTGAAGGATGCCAAATGGGATTCTTGTTTATCCCGCCTACATTTAGAGATGAGAAATAGAACACCATTGAGTTTCCATTTCAATGCCCCACTGAATTAATGACAATTTCTAAAACCACTTACCGTGAATATTGGCGAATGGCGGTTGTGTGACTTTAATTTGACTCAAGAACGCGCTGACGTAATCCAGACCAATGTGATTACTGACACAACAAGTGTACAGTCCCATGTCCTGCTTGCTCACATTAACGATGGTTAACTTCACCCCGTAGTGTTCTCCAGCTTTGACAGTTTCATAATGAACCGGATCTATCAATTCAAAAGATTTGTTCTCGATCCCGAGGTCTAGCTTTGGGTACGTTTTTGGCACCTTATTCCACTTGAGCCATCGAAAGTCGGGCAATGTACCGCTGACCACGACGATACACGTCATGGTCGCGTTATCGCCCAGTGACACGCTGGTGTTTCTTGGAAGGTTTGTTTGAAGGATCGGTCTTGATCTCGGCTTGGCTGCGCGGAGAAAAAACAGATACTATTGTATTTGTACATATAGAAAAAGTCTCTTATATGGAGGGGCTCTTCTCTTTAAAATACGAATAAATATTGTGTACGGGACAACATTACTTACCAACTACATGAAGGGTATACGTGTGGTTAATCGATCCATACGGGTTTGATACAACGCATGTATACTTTCCATTATCGGCGGGAATAAGATCTTTTAGCCTCAGGTACCATAGGGACGTGTTCATGTGCGGGTCTAACCGCCGTGCTTGGATGTTTTTACCATTTTTCAGCCAGTGGTATTTCAGTTTTGGTGCGCCTTTGGCTTGACAACGCAGGCGTATAGAATGTGATGCTGGCCAGGCAATAAAAGCTCTCTTCATTTTTGAATAACCCACAAATTGCGGAGCCTTGGAAGAATCTAATAAATTGAGACAGATAGAGAGAATTGTTCGGATGAAGATAGCAGAGCTGAGAAAAAATGCAAATGAGAATCTCGCATTCCTTCCATTCATGTTCTTTTCTTCTATTTTTCATATGGTCAAGAAACTACAAAAATACGAAAAATTTAAATACGAAATCCAAGGTTTTTCCTGTATCGAATATATCAGTGAAAACCAAAACCTCGACCTCCGGCCGGAAATGCGTTTAGAAATATAGCCACACAAATAACATACATAGCGTAGAGGACTTGTGTATCCTGAACATGAAATAGTACACTGGTGTCACATAATCACTGGTGTCAAATTATCGTATTCTTATACTTAGGCTGTTCGCCTCATCTCGATTTTGCATTAATATTGAGGCCTAAAAATCACCGAATTAATACGATTAAAAAGTCAAGTGTTAGTCTTACCTCCGTTTGCTGAACCTGATATCGTAGTACTTTGATTAGCGGAGTCTGTAAGGAAAAAAACGGAAAGACTATGACGTGACACGTGAATAAACGCAATGAATTCTCCCGTTAAAAGAACCATATATTAGTTCAAATGAACACGGGTATTGTCGTTCTAGATCCGATGTAGATCAGTAGTCTAGAGCTCTGCTCACTAGCGTTTCCCCCAACAAACTCATTCGCAACTCATCTTACCAATCAAGAAGACAACTACGATGAGGAGGACTTCTAGTGTGTAAATTCGTTCGTTTGTTTGCCAATTTTCCCCCCATAACGTCACGGTCATTGTACTCGTTGTAAGACTATTTGCCGCTGACTAAAGTAAAACGGCTGTAGTGCAAAGCCTTTTGAGTACTTAAGGCCACGAAATCTGGCGTTCCCTATCACCTCATAGCACGGATTTTTTCAACGTTGTTGCCATGCCGAATGGTGAGTTGCTCTGGCATAGGTCTTGGTGCATTCCAGGGGACCGGCCACGAAAATGATATGCCAATAATAAGTCAAGAGCAAGTGATCAGTTGGCTTCTAAATTTAACCTGTTGGGGGAGTGAGTGGCGATTGAAAAGTCCAGACCCCAATTCATAGAATGAACTCTTTGCGAATGTACACTAAAAATACAGGCAAGCACGTCGGAACACGTATTTCAATGTCAAATTTGAAATCCACAGTTTTGTTATTTCAAATTAGAAAAATATTTGTTTAGCTTTCACTGAAAAAACAAAATATTAAATCAGATCTAACAAGTCGATGTTAGTAAAAAGACTTGTCTATACCAGAAGCTTATCATATCGAAAACCTGTTGGCCGATTATTGCTTTGTCATTCAATGTATAAGCGTGACAAGGCGTATTATACAATAGGACGTGATGAAACTCCTGTATTGCGTTATCTGAACGGTCACGTCCCATCAATGGTTACCCGGCTGTCCGTTACCAGTTCTAGTGTCATGTGATAATTTGTTCATAAAGTCAAGTACGGCTGCCAAGTCACTCGTGTACGAAGAGCTTGAAAGGATTTGTAAAGTGTTCTAATGAAAGACCCCAATCAACTTGTCTTGAAAATGCACAGACTAATAAACATCTTAAAAATAAGGTTGCAGTTGACATTTGTGTTGCTGACACAAACATTGTTTGTTAAGCCAAGTCAAAAAGAAATCAATTGACAACTTATTGGCTTAATCAGCGTTTGATTATTATTTTTAGAGGTGTATACTAAATGTCTGATTTGAAAGTACTGGCCTCAAATACAGGTCTCGACCATATTAAAATGTTGGTTATTTTTTTGGCACGAAGCTTTGCTGTCTGACTGAGATATTATCGTTCACTTTATGCCGCTGCTTTTGTATGCATAAAAAACTGCAACTCTTTTAGGTTTATGAGCAACGTCATGTTAGTCATGTTAGTCACGTGATTTCGTGTCATAATTATGTAACAAGGTAACCAGCTTTATACTCATTATCAACAGCCGGTGACCTAATGATGATTAATTATCATAATAATATTGAATTTATAGACAATGTTGTTACCTTTCATTCGTCGCGATAAAGTTGGCGGTCTTTTTCCTCTTCCCTTTGTAGGTCGATAACCGTCTTAAAAATACAAAGCAAACGGTATGTTAAACGATCATTCCGGCTGTTTAAACAGTCCCCTAATAATGCTTCGTCCACACTATAAAGCACCAGTTAAACTTGAAAACCGGCCAACTTTTGTTCTCCGTTTCTGGCTTGAAAAATTTTCGAAAAAAAGTTCCAAATGATGATTTGCACAACCGTGTTCAACATTAACATTAGTCAACATTAGTCAAGACATATATAAAATGTGCAGAAGGTTGCAATGATATCATTGCATTTATAGACATTTTTCGACTTTTAGAATCATATCCAAGTAGATTGACAGTTTCATGATTCGGACAGAAACGCGTGGCTGCCAAATTAGTGTAAAGTCAAGCCCTGTATATTATAATACTGTCTACTACAAATAGCCAGTGTAAGAAAAAAGTAGATTGTTATAATTTAGCAAAATAATTCGAAGAGCATCATCATCATAAGCATCGCCATCATTAGTATTATCACAATCGTCTACAGCAGCCATTATACTGAACAACCACCATCCAGTGAGTAAAGAAAACTACTGGTGAATTTTTCACTGACAACAAGTGAAATGCTAAAGTCAATTTGTTCATTCTCATCAGATTCGAACTCCTTGAGTACCAAACAGAAAGGTCAAACTGCAAAGCTGCACAAAATGGACCTGTCTAATTATGAAGTGCTCTCGAGAAATCTGCCAAGGATGAAGTGCAATGGCATTAACAAAGATATCGCTGTTCTGATATCGTGATGGACGCGCAGTCAAAAAGGTTCCTGATTCTTTTTCCGTGTCACAATGACAATATGTTACTGACTAATCATAGCAAAGGGAGATGTAAGGCGGGTATGAGGATTGACACACTCCTCATAGACATTCATTCAAGAGGCTGCACTTCGTAACAACCCTTATTAAAGAAGCATGCACACCTATAATGCATTGCGGGTTTGTATTATTGTTTTCATACGGGAACCTGTCATTCTGACGAGCTCTGATTGGTCGGATCGTGCCGGCTGTATTTTCAATTGACATTTCAATCTTTCACGTAAAACAAATTTTGGAATTGCATTTGAGCGAGTCTAGATCTCATCGGAATTTTCCTGATGGATGTTAGCGTTGACGTGACAGAAACACATGCGCATATTTCTACCAGTGAATACAAAACACATTCAAGAAGGGAGGTGTGAGGAGAATTTGGCACCTACGTCATACTGACGTTCATAATAAATGGCTGCGTATCACAGGTTTTTCGCAAGAAATGTCTGACAGAAAGCAGCGACTGGCGTTAATAGTGTCTGATAGATATTACAATCTACTGCCACTTGACACTCTATTGATTTTGATCTCGCCTTTGACAGAGAATGGTTTGTAGTAATTCGCGATTTCACGTCGTTGAATTGCAATGTACGCCCGTTTCCTTGCACGAAAAGCAGAGAAAACCGAGCTGAATAATCTTGCGAATTGTCGCGGTAGATTTGAATTCACGAGCTGCGTATCTCGACGGAAAACGAGAAAAATAACATTTTTTTACTGATTTCTCACACTGGGTGATATATTAAACTGGCAATCTATTCCGTGTAGAATAGCATACACCTTGCAAAGTGATCTAAAGGCGCAGACACACAGTGCAACACACGGTGCAACACACAAACACAATTGATGAATTGCAGCGTGTGAACACTTCTGCAATTGTTGCGCGCAATGTTGTTGAAGTAGAATCGAGTTCTACTTCAGCAACATTGCGAAATGTTGCACCGTGTGTCCGCGCCTTAAGTCCACCAGTTTGCGTTGGACAAATAACTAAGCAACGCAGGCATGCCTAATTGAAGAACCACATTATGATATATTGACCAAGCAATGTAATTGGTTGAATTCAGCTTTTTCAAGCATTATTATTGGTTCATATAATAAAACCATTTGTACTCATTTGTACAGTACCTAAAATCTTTTCAACCCACATGGAACTAAATTCAATATAATAAATAACTTACCTATAACTTTTAAGGTAAATGTGTGGTTGATAGCTCCATGCGCGTTTGTCACTGTACACGTGTATTTCCCACTATCCGTTAGAGTAAGATTCATCAGGTTTAACAATGATGAGTTACTTCGAGTGTCTAATCGTTCTTTCTCGTTTTTTATCCAGTGGTATCTCAAAGGTGTAGAGCCTGTAGCTTGGCAACGAAAGATAGCTGAGTATGATGGTTGTAAAATCAATGTTTCTTTGGGTATGGTCGCTACGAAAGTTGGAGGTGCTGTTGAGGCAATTCAAAATAAAATGGTAAGTAAATAATAATAATGGTAGTAATAGTAATAGTGGTGGTGGTGGTGGTGGTGATAGTAATAGTAATAATAATAAGTACAAATAATAATAAAAATAAGTACAAATAAAATAGGTAAAAACCATTAAAACAAAGACTGTTCTTTTTTTCAAGAATTTCCCAGAATTGTTTTTTCAATGTTTTTCAACATTTTTAAACTCTCGCATTGCTACAAACCTACCTTTAACATCTAGTTCTACTGTATCATTAACAAAGCCGTAAAGATTACGAGCGATGCACATGTAATGACCAGAGTCCGTCCAAACAGCTTTCTTAATCTTAAGATAGCGTTTTCTGATGATTTTAATTCGAGTTGTTCGTTCAACTGGAGCTCCATTTTTAGTCCACGAAAAATGCGGAGATGGATTTCCGCTGGCCGAACAACGCAGGCGCACAGTTCTTCCACTTTCTGTCTCAAATGTAGGCCTCATTCTGTGTGTAAACTTTGGTGGTGAAAGCCCTTGAAAACATAACCAAAGAATACAATGTTATTACTCGAGCTTTCTGTGGTAATCACGAGACTATTGAAGTATTTTTATTTTTCATTTATTTTTCAATTCGTCAATAGTCTAATTGTGAAGTCTGATTGTTCATCGTGAATCATTCGGATCAAACCGAGGTATCACCGGAAGCTTTCGACGGAAATTGTCCTTGTACGTGTGGCTAATATTGGGCCAGATTTCCTATTCCAGAAAAGCAACTCCGCTTCTCCTTTTATACTGAGAAAAGTTTCTGTCACTTTATTTCAGAAACAGTGGGGTACATTTATGTTTAATTGGCTTAAATTTAGCGTTATAACAACGTAACTTTCATTCTAGAAGGTTTCAATTAAACTTTGTGGGGGAAACGGTTGGATTCATTCTCAAGTACACTCACAGAGATGTTGGTGTAGTTTGAAGTTCTTAAAGTCCAAGGTTACCTATCTATGACGCATGTATATTCTCGACCAACTGACTGATTTGACAGCAAAATTTACTTTATCCCTCGACTCTCAAAACGTCGGAGTTAAAATAATTGAGGAACACGAAACACAGCAACTAGTTATATATATATATATACTGACATGCTTCAAACTAAACTTTAAACTTTTTTCGCGGAAAGTAAAAAGGAAATGTTTAATTAGCGGTGGAACCATTGAGGCGATGTGCGGAGTCTTGTGATGATACATAGTCACGGGTATAGCTACTTCATAACATTCTGCATAAAGTGGTACCCACAGACGAACTGAGCCACTGTTACTCATGGTTCACATGTTTTTGAAAAATCAAGTCCAGCTAAGAAATAAAGAGCTAAGATTTCGTTACAAATGGGATCAAACCAAAAACGTAATCCCCAGGGGATTAAGAGTGGATAAACAAAACTAAACAAAGTTCTCAGTAAACAGGCGCTAACTGGTGCAGTAGATGTGTTGTCCACACATTAAATTGCGAGAGTAACTGTATTGAGTTGAGGAGATGGAAATCACAGCTCTCTGTCTTTTGTAGAATCGTGTAGGTTCTTTATCAGCGCGGGTGCAGTTAGAAATACCTTTACAAAAGTAAATGATGCGAGACGGAATAATATTATGATGGTCAGCTGATTTCATACTAGTGAACTCCAAAACATTTTACAAATTTGAGCACAACTATATCAAAACAAGTTTACCTATATCAGTAAAAATAAGATTTGAATCATAAATATGTCGAATTTGATATTTTAAAAGAATAAACAAACTTTCTGTCAAAGTTGTTGCGATTACCTAAATATTTTATCTCGATAGAAAATCCACCTTGTTTTATATTCCAGCCCAATTTGTTGATTGAACTTGACTTGAACAACAGCTACGCAGATCTATAGGTAGTACTGATGTGTTTTCAGATCCAAGTAAAACATTTACCTGACATAAAGTGTACTGTTGACGACTGGCCCTCCCTCTTAACAAGAGAAGATAAGAAATCTTCTGTATTCTTTTCTCCAGTTGTTTTCTTAGTTGTTTTCCCAGTTGTTTTCCCAGAATTTTATCATTTGCGTATTTTCTATATTGTGTTTTTATGGGTCAATGAAAGCCCGGTATCACACTGCAAGAAAGTAGTCTAGTCTAAGTTCCTTGTACAGTGCTGCATCAGTGGATATTTCCGGACTGATAAATAATTAGAGAAATCATCATTGGTTTATAAATATTTTCTCGAACTTTGTGTGCCTTAAATAAAAGTTAACGACGGTGAATTATTGGACAATGGATGCGAAGTCTATATATCTTGACCTTTTTAAAATAACTTTGATAAGTCCTCTTTCGATGTTAAATATAGTCCGAAGTTTCGCAACAAATTCGACATATGCATGCACGGCATACGCCATGGATGTGATGTTACATTAATTGATGTCAAATATTGATCTTAAAGCGGTATTCAGTCCAATTGACTGTATTCTTGATACCCTGCAAACGTGGTTCTCATTTAGACTGGTTGCCCTTAACCTTGAATAGCTCAAATCGAGTTTACCTAACCCTAGAAACAATGGAAACATGCGACATCTGAAAGCAAGTCAAACATACAAGTGAAGAGTGACAGATACCAGTCGTGCTAGGCTCCTCAATCCTCAATTCGATCGATTTTATCGCTTATCATTTTCTGGATAACCCTTACAACATCTTATGGGAGTTGTTTAAACACGAGAATACTAGCTACGTTCATGGTTTTACTGTGTTGTTTCTAACTCGTGTTTTAAACTAGTTGCCGTGTGTTCAAAGTTTATACAAGTA
>JAUPMF010001719.1:0-11620 GCA_031471435.1 Stomphia didemon | reverse complement strand
GACCTGGTGATATGATGTCCCTGATGACCTGGTGATATGATGTTCCTGATGACCTGGTGATATGATGTTCCTGATGACCTGGTGATATGATGTTCCTGATGACCTGGTGATATGATGTCCCTGATGACCTGGTGATATGATGTTCCTGATGACCTGGTGATATGATGTTCCTGATGATATGACGTCTCTGATGACCTGGTGATATGACGTCTCTGATGACCTGGTGATATGATGTCCCTGATACATCTATTAACCAATATATAAACATACACAACTCATGTATTTTTAATCTAATTTGGTTCTTTCATTTCTTAAGCCGGAAGAGCTAATATTAAATAGAACATTGCTCGCATTGGCTGAATAGGCGCCTTCTTTTCTTGGACAAATTCTAATTGCACAACCCTTTCTAATTGACATTCCACATGGTTTTTACTCAAATGACTGAGTTTGATTCCTCTAGGCCTTCGCATCTCCCAATTGAACTCGGCTTTCTTCCCTCAGCTGTTGCTGCCTCTCTTCCAAGAGCTTGGCTTTTCTTTGTTTTTCCTCTTTTTGATACTGAAAATCCAGAAATTTGGTGATGCGATGCCTTTCGAAGGAGCGCGCAAACTCAAGAGCTGTTTTTCCTTCTCGGTTTTTGCACATAATGTCGGCGCCTTTCTCCACGAGCAAGCGCACCAAGTCAAAGTGACCGTTCATCGCTGCAGCCATCAAGACTGTCTTTCCTGACTTATCTGTTTTATTGACGTCCGCCCCTTTACCTATGGATCAAGCAGATGGAAGAACAATAATAAAAATATAAAAAAGCCGTCGGGGCGAAGGAAAATGTAAAAAAATTGTTGATACTTTGAGAGAATTAAAGATCGTCGTAGTGCACTAAAACAATCGACGATTAAAGATAGTGTACGCTAAGATTTGCGCAACAGAGCAGATTTGAATTTAACTATGGGGTGAAATTGCTACTGCATAAAAAAAATGACGATAAGTTCAAAGGAAAAAAGAGAGATAACAAAATCAATTTTCAGAAAAACATTAAGATTTTTGTGATTATAATTCCATTTTCTCTAAGATAGTGTATAAGACGCTGATTGGTCCAAAAAGAGATCGTGATAACCGCGATATGATTGGATGATACTAACAATGTAGACAATTTAAATATTCACATTTGATTATACTTCAGTTTGCGATTAGCACATGCTAAAGTGATTTTACCAATGAATTTTACCTATAAATTATTTAATTTTTGGTGGTTTTAACCACACTTAGCAAATCCTTAATTCCAGATAATACGATCAACTTCTTGTGGTCACGCATGTTCACGATATCACGCTCCGATCCTATGACGATTACCCATAATCTTGATTAGATTAAAAACCCAAACGATGCCGCAAGCTACCGCAGTTCGAACTTGCGTTAAAACACGATCAAACTTGCTACAAGAAAACTCAAGTCAACGCAAGCTGGTGGCCAAACGAGACGCAAGTTCGAACTAGCTGCAACTTGCGTTCTGTTTGTCTATCAACAGTAATGTGGAAGATTTTTGAGCGCGCGCATGCGTAGACGTACCAATTAACACCTCGGCCACTTCGTAATTTCCACTCACACAGGCCAATCTCATCAACGGCGTCCATCCATTGATATTCTCTTGTACATCAACCTCTGCGCCATCACGGAACATGCACAGCAGCAAGTCATCGTGCCCGCCATCTGTGGCCCAGTGGACAGCGGTTAATCCATTCTTGTCACGTGAGTTCCATGAGACTCCTCGCCCGCGAAGTAGTTTTACGGATTCTTCTTGTCCCGCGTAACACGCGATCATTATACAGGTTTTGCCGCTGGAGTTCATGTAGTTTGGATCTGCGTTGAGCTCTAGCAGAGTCTCCATCACATCTGCAATAATCCGTTAATAAATGGCTAAAAAGGACTTCAAAAAATACTGTCCGTTGCTTCTTACTTAGGCTCAGTTTCCAGTCGTTGGGGTTTCGTGCACCCGCGCCCGTTACGGGGGAGAGTATCGCGGGCGCACGAAACCCCAACGGCTGGAGACTGAGCCTACTTCTTACTCAGCGCATTAGCTATGTCGATTATGTCACGTCTGTTCATTGCTATGGTAACGTCGGTGTCTTGCAAGCGATGTAATTAAAATCATAGCTTGATATGAAAAGACTCGATCACTGACAGCCAAATAGCAAATAATGCGCTAAGATTGGCTTACAATAGTTTTGTAATTGTTTTCTTCTGCTTAGAGCAGATGATGTCTGGTTATGTAGTATTAAGTCTTGGAAATCTCATTGAAACGGCTTTAAAACCATTGTATCTTGAACGCTTTCTTCGTTGAAATTGTACATTGTTCAGAGAGAAATTATTCGTGAAATGACAGATTTTACCATCGACTTTTGGTACAAAATCTTACACAATAAAAAACCGATTCAATCAAAACCTATATTCATTATTGTGTGTCATACTAAGACATGAGAGAGACGTCTGATAGAAACTAGTCTAGCCTAGTTCCTGGTCGATAATGAGATGGGTTACTATCGCCTTACTATTGACAGAATAAGATCAATGACCATCTATAAACTCTGTAACGAAACCGAAGTAACACTCGATATTCAACTCCAGCTCTGGCTTTGAAATAATTGGGGTTTTTAATTCTGGCTTAGCCCTGTAAACACAGGTTTACCTGGGATTTGGTACGCTAAAACTCATTCACGGTTCAAAGTGAAGTGAACAATGAGTTGATTAGATTTAATCCGCAGATAAAGCCTACTTTGTGCTGCTTAGTGACTAGTGATGAGGAACGTCACCTATTGAGTGATGTTTCCACCTTTCTTTTAAAATCCCAAACAACCAATATTGGTCAACAACGACTAAAATATATTCACGTTTACATCTCGCATAAAATTTTGTTTGAAAACAATTCTGCTTTGTAATTTAAAAGTCTTAAAATATACAGTAAACAATATGCAAGGACGCCTCGTCAAGAATATATAGTGATTCTGTTTTGGAGAGAATACTAAATGATATTCAATTATAGGCGAGAATATTGCTCAAAGTGCTGAGATTTGTTCGCACTTACCCAGGAAGCCTTTCTGTGCCGCTACCATGAGCGGTGTAAGTCCATGTTTGTCCATCACTTCGACCACCGAGTTATTCTCTCGCAGTATTGTGCTCACTAGCTGGATGTCTTGGTTAGCGACTGCCTTGTGGAGTTCTGCTCCAGACGGTGGCTCCCTTGCTGTAGTGACGTGGCTTGGTTGACTCCAGCGAGCGCCGCGTTGGCCTAGACCTTCTTCTACGAACCGTGCGCGACAGAGGTATTCCGTCAGAGGCTCCAGCCCCTTGAAGACATGCTGTTGGCCGTAGCCTTGGTAGTTGGTTAGTGGATCTAATGCTGGAGCACCTGGAGAGGGGCTTCTCGAGCGGGCCTTGCTCAACTGGACGTGGTAGATGGCCTTCTTATCGGCGTTGTGGTTGTGCTCGTCCCAAGACAGCTCAATACTGTTGTAGGTGACTTTACCGACCGCTAACACAGGGAATGCCATGGTCAATGGACGGGTTCGTTGTGCTGTAGCTCTGTAAATAGAGTTTGTTTACTTTTGCAGTGCTTTAAGCTAAACGTCAAACCTGGTACAGGACTTACAGACGCTCCACACACGTACGATTCTATAATCACTTGGAAGTGACTTGATTTTCGGTCCAGAATCGGCTCGCTGGCTAGAGCGTCGAGGTAACACCGCAGTGATTACTGCCTTCTATTCCACGATAATTATCACCATTATTCAGAATTCGGGTTTCTTGTGTTTTCCAATTCAGTTGACTGACTATGAAACAATGCTGCAAAAGATGGACAGAAACAATAGCGGAAAACCTCTGTTGGCAAGGAACTGGCAATCCCGATCGTCCGAGAGTGAGCGACGATCAAACGGAAAACGGTTCATTAACAATTCAAGTGTGGAGTCTAGCATACATAATTACTATATCTACACACTCTCTCACATTGCCACTGTTTTTCCAATGAGACTCCGATATAGATAATAGACAAACAGCGTGGGTCTTCTGCATTAAATCAACATTTGGCGAGACTCGATCAGCGAGGGATAAATTCGCTTTCTTCCTCTTCTAGAAGTTTCTAACACATTAGTAAACCTTTGTGTTTTATTGATAAGAATTTGAAGACATGTTGTGATAGGTTGTATAGTGTATGCGTACTTTATTATCCGTGTATATGCTGGAAAAATACTCATTAGCGAAAGGAAGTTATTGCGCCCTTTTTGACCAATTTTGTTTTTTTTATACCATTATAAAAGTATTCATTTCCTCAACTAAAATATTTTTTTCCCTAAAAATCCACAGCTGTCATTATCAAAGACTAATTAACAAACCGAAACGCAGAGGATATTGGATAACAAAAGATATCCTCAGCGAGAAAGTTATAATTCGATAAAAAGGTTTCAAACAAAACTCCGCATTGAAAGCACTAGTCTAAATAAAATCTAAATAACAAATTCCCATTGGGAGAAACACAATGTTTGGTCAACATCTTGGTTCAGTTTTCTTAGCCTGATGGCACTCAGACAGCTGATAGTGTCCATGTATCCATGGTAACGAAGCTATTTTTAGTCGACATGGCAACCAGTTTGCGTTTTAAATCCAACTTACCTTTCGTGTGCTCCGTATATTCAAGAGGTTCTTGTAAGTACATCAGTATGTTCGTAGCGTAGTTTAACATGAATTAGTGTCGACAACCTGCTAAAAGGATTCTATTAACAATACAACAACCTGTTTTATCTTATCTGTATCTATAGATTAACCAATGAACAGCTCGAAAAATTATTAGAGTTTTCTGTATAAAAATAACGAAAGGAAAACAATTTAAATAAATATTTTAATTTACATTTCTTTTGTGGAGTCGCTGTCGTCATGGATAACGTAGAAAACGCGCCGGGTGTCAAGAACACTGTCTGCAGTGGGTCAAGAGCAAATAATAAAGTAATTGAACAAGAAGAGTACAACATCGTAAGTAGCTTAATCATTCCAAACATAAATAATTACATCAAAGAACATAACAGCTCGGTCGGTTTCAGCACATTTCCTCGGCAATATCTAGTCAGCCAGCTACATTCGATTTATCACAGTCACTTTGCGTTACTCAATGACGTCTGCTCTGTGGAACATATAACTATCCCCTCACCTCCCCCGTCGTGGTAAAATGATGACGGAAGAGTGGCGCATGGGTTGTATGGCTACACGCACGCAACAGGCATGCTATAGAGAACATAACATATATTGCTTCATACATTAGCGTCCGACTTCTCCTTGAGCTTTTATTTTTTTGTCGGTTTTGCTTGTTGAGAAATGGTGTCAAGTTGCGGGCAGTATTTTTGTTGCGTGCTGTAATCAGCAGGTCATCGTATTCATTACTATTATCGTAGTCCACCGTATGCGCTTATTTGCCCGATCAAACCTGATACTGAATACAAGATACGACGACAAGATGATATATAGATGATACAGATGTTGCTTTGGTAACGCAGCCAAAAACCACTGACAAACCTTGGAAGTATACAATCCATCGACCAATCAAACATCTGGTATTATTATACATAAAACAAATGACATCACGCGAACCCAGCGGGCGGAAACTGAGTTATCTATCTATCGATCTCTATCAATCAGCGCACCTTGACCCGTTCCTATGTCCACTTCTCCTCCGCCTAACGCTACCTACACACTCTGGGTTGTTTTTGTTATAACAGGATTTTCATCTTCGTGTGGGATGGTATCATCATGCGTCACCCCTTGTTATCGATAGGATTACGTATGCCGTGGTGAGATGCGATCCAACCTAACGGACATACGCTGAGCCTCAAGCCACACGACCAGCTCCCTGCTTGGCTACACAATAGAGACGAGACCTCTCCAGATCGGCCGGCTTATTGGCCCCGGGCAGCCTAGCGTGCAGAACCAGAAGCCGTGAACATTAACAATTCTAATGAGGTCTAAATTTACGAGCTTAGTTCGCTAATCTGTGAACATCACACAAGCAGTTGATGAATATTTTTCATTATGGAAGGGTAAACACTGACAAGCTAAATGCTCTACCCAAAGGTTCTGTAGTCATCTGGAAGTACTCTAGATAGATTATTTCAGGCTCCATGGCTTTCTCTATGGACGAAGGTTCAGAGAATAAACTCCAAAATGATTCCACCGACCAAGGAAAAAATCACAACTTCAAGAGATTTTCACGAAAGAAAGCGGCCCAGACAAGACGCCCCTTCTCAACCACAGATTTAATGATGTTGAAGCCTGAAGAAGACGAGGGCAGCCGCAGGGCGTCCTTCAATAAGAAAGATTCCAAGGATAAATACTCGCGGCCGAGAAGCGTTAGTTTCCACCCGGACGTTCGACTGTTCTACGCTTCAACCACCAACGATCTAGACGAAGTCAAGAGTCTGATCGAGACCGGAATGGCTGATGTCAATGCGAAAAACCCTGCCGAAGGTGCCAGCGCTTTACATGGTGCAGCGTTCGAAGGGAATCAAGACTGTATGACCTATCTATTGGAATGCGGTGCTAGGGTTAATGCTCGCGATGACGATGGCTGGACGCCATTACATGCTGCCGTGTGTGGACAGAACTCGAAATGCGTAGAGATGCTGCTGGCTGCGAACTGCAACTCATTTGCGGAGAACACTGATGGATACACTCCATTTCAAATGGCAATCGAATTGAAGGATGAAAAACTTCTGTCCTGCTTCTTCAAGTATATGGGAGACATGTTTGGAGATAAGTTAGTTCCAGAGACAGCTGTATGATATCTCTGTGTCGGGAGATTTGAACATGAATTGTCTGGCTTTTAGCACTGAGATATGTTTTGGCAAATTAGGTCTTGACGGCTGCAATAAGTGTTGCTTTATTCTACTCAAACTGAAAAAGAAACAATCTGGTTTGCCAGGAGTTAGTGACTATTAGATTAAAGATGAATGGAGCCACGACCACTAAATAACATGACCATGAAGCAAGACATTGAATGTTTTGGATACATTTGCTGCTGTTGATTTATTGTGTTTAGTCTGGGCCGATTGGCCTTCTATCAAACACAATGTTGTACCAATTGCTACGCCAATCAGAATCGAATCAAGTCTGTAAAATTGCACATAATGCCGGCAAATCTTTCCTGCTGCAAATTGAGATCGCACCACAACAAACTTTTTGTTGAGTTTTAGTACATAAATTAAATTAAAATAGAAGAAATCAAACTGGCTTTTATATTCGTGCTTATACTTCGACTTTTATAACGATATACGTTACTTGATCAAAGTTTTGAGAGTAAACAAAGTTCGGTTTGATAAGGTAAACCAATATTATGCATCAACCGATATGCGAACCGGCATTGGTCCACACGGGTCGAAATATCTAAATATTTACAGACCATGGTATATTGATCGATTGAACCACCGTTAATATCACAAACAACGACCACACCAAACTACATTTATTTTCCCATTCTTTACCTCTTCTTTTTTCAATCTCACCTTTACGGGGAAAGACATGAAGGCATTTCCACTTGATGTGGACTAATATGCCATTGAATTCTCTAAGTACGTGACAATACTAAATGAATCAGTCAAGTTTGTGAATACTTTCAAGTAGTTGCGATCGAAAGAGACTAAAAATAACTCAAAGTAGTTATGTCTCTACTCAGCCTGAGCTGCTCACTCGTTGTTAATGCCGTTAATTAAGTTATGAGATGATTCTAACACGCTGTTAAACCCCAGTGTGAGAGTGTTAACGGAACCGCTAATTGCGTCAGTACTTTAAGTTAAGTATGTGATGTCATGGTGATGATGAAGTGCTATTTTTAGCGGCTGATGCTAGACATGTCCGAGTTAGTAGTATGCATTTTTAAATACGTTCTCTACAACTTGCACGGGCAGATTTTGAGCAATTATGGATTTTTAGCCGTGGTCTATTTGAAGAATTAGGCCCGAGAATTATTCACATAAAACACTACATGGAAAAAGTATAATTAAATATGAACAAATATAAGACTGAAAAAATGTTAATTAAATTCTCAACAAGCTTGAGCACACTCACTACTAGTTACATGGGAATAAAGACTTGTGACCTTCGTGCATACCGACTGGGTCCAAAATCACATTGACTGGGGTTCCTGTGGTGCCAGATTGAAGCTTGGTTACAAAGTTGAGGTGAGAAACTCTCTTCCAGCCTTTTTCTCCCACTCATTCATTGACATCCGAGAGAAGACATGGGCTGCATTATACAGCAGCGATACTTTTACAATCCCAGAGAATATGTTTTGGTTTCGGTTTCATGTTTCTCAGTTATTCCCTCGTAGTCGTCCATTACCTTCACGAGCATTTTCTTGCAGCCATTCGCTTGGGGTTTATAAACGATTCGCTTAGTTATTGGGTCAAAGTCTACGGGTAGCTGACACGGCACGTCAGCATCGCGCGAAACGAGTTGGTTGGTCTCTGTGTCGTACATCATGGACGCTGCTTCTTCATCACCACGACACACGGCTGCCATCCCAATGAACAAGCACAGGACAAGATGCATTGGAACTTTGTTTCGTTGAGGATTTAAGGCCATTGATAATCGAGACAATGTAACTCACGATGAAATGCAGTGTCGTCTTCTGGGAATGATATCGTCATACTGAGGGACTTTCCCTGATGATGATAGTCACATGATTGCAGACTCTATGGCGGTTTTCCTACCTTACCTTCATCATTCACGAAGACTAAAGTGTAGCCAGCTTTTATCATATTTTATTTTTTATTATACGGTTACTTTACTGGTTTCATGGGCAGAAATTTCTCTGTAGAGCTAATGTTGTGTGCGCAAGATTGCGTGACACACAGTTCTCTGCAAGGATTTCCTGTTACATCATAACAAGTTGGGTATTTCCCCTGTTGATTTATTTCTTATTGAGATTGATTCCAGTAACCAAGCGAAGCAGTGAAGCACCGACGAACGCCGGCATTTCTCAAGATAAACAGCAACAATATTGAATTCTGCTTAATTATCGAGATGAGAAAGTCTACATTATGCTTTCTAGCAATCGTTCTCTTAGTTGCTCTTTGTTCTGTCACGGAAGTGAATGGAAAATTTCGTCTAAGGCGAGCTTTTAAAAAGGTCGAGAAAGTTTTCAAGAAAGTCGTGGTGAAACCCGTGGAGAAAGTTTTTAAACACGTAGTGGAGAAACCTCTTAAAAACATTTTCCGAGCTGTGGGACTGAAGAAAAAGGTGAAAAAGTCTTACAGAGAGTTTGAGCAAGAAGTGAAGCATGCTCGTGTGATTTTCACCGAAGGAGAGAGTTCGTATCGCGTAGAGAAAGTGACGCCGTGTGCTGAAGGACACCATGACAAAGTGAATGCCAAGCAACCTGTAGAGATTCATTTTGACGATAGCAAGGTTGTGCTGCAAGACCGATTCTGCAGAAAATGTGGAGAACACTTTTTCAGTGATCCAAAAGATGAGCTGTGAAAGACATTCTGTCATCTGAATTTTTGTGAAAGATTAAAATTGTAGACATGATAATGTATTGAGCATGTGCATGATAAATATTTGTTTGTTGCATGGCCAAGTATTGTTAAATCGCAGAACATTACTATAACTTGGATTGGCTTGAGACGGGAGAACTGATGAGCTACAGAAATGGAGTTGACACCGCCATAGTTATATTAAATTGACTGGGTTTCCATTCAGCAGACTTCTCATGAATGCAGTGATAACATAACAAGTTTAATCTACAATAGTATGTGCATTTTCTTTTGTTTCATTTGTAGAATAGAAAATATTTTAATCATCAGAAATACTTTCACTTTTGCTTTGTTTCCGGTGGAGCAACTTACTGCAAGTTAAATTTATGTGGTCACGCAACAAGACCATAATGACTTTATACGTGGCAGGGAAATTTCCCTTTTTTCTTGTCTTTTATTTCCGTGACCATGATAACGGTTAAGGCGATATCTAGTTTTGTATTGCACTGTGAAACACTTTCACTTTCACTCACCACACTGGATCGCTCGACGTTGGTCTGGTGGTATGAAGATTTCTAGGCGTTGTGTCTGTCTGATGCTGATTTGCCTTTAAGTTTGCAGTGCTGTACCAAAGGTGAACTCAGACTTTAATGTTCATAGATTGCTTTGAGGACACTGCAAATTGCGTAAAAAAGGTTGTGCACATTGTGAGGAAGGTTTACCCACGGTCAGGCAACAACAAAAGAAAGCGACGATAGCTGGCAACTAGTGATGTAACGGGAAAGTGGCCGTGGAAGAAAAGACGTGAGTCAAGAGAACATTCACGATGAATTGTGGGATAAACTGACAACGATTATTTTACGCAAACAAAACAGAACATTATTAATTGCACCTCTTAGCCTTTGCAGCCGTTCTTAGTGTCGGTCTAAATTCCCTCCCCACAATCTCAATAAGGAATAAATCAACAGGGGAAATCCCGATGCTTGTCATTGTGTCACACAATCCTGTGCAACATTAGCTCTACACTTAGTGGGAGGGAATTTAGACCGACACTAAAAACGGCTGCAAAAGAGGCTATGCACCTCTAGGTTACCAAATAATTTTATATAATATGATCTAATGATTAACAGGTGAATATTTAAAAATATTTATATAAATACACAATAACGAAACAAAATATTTTATTGTTGCTAAAATAGGGAAGGGGGGTGCTCCCTATTGACTATTGACCCTGGCAAGCCTTGCATCATGGGAAGTATTTATGTCAGAGTTCCAGGAAAACCACAGTAGTTATCGAATTACGATGTGCGAGCGAACAGTGTGTGTCGGGCTTACCAAGAGATTTTTGTAAGACAGACTTACAAACCACATTCAAAGCAAGAAGAAGTCTGGCGGAGGAGACATAGAATTCAACTCTGATCGAGGTGAAGCAAAGATTCAATTCTTGGAAGCCACAGGTAATGAACTGGAACTTACGTCTACTCAAAGAACCGTATTTCTAAGTAGAATCTTCGATATTAACTTGTATTGATTTCTTTTTTTCAAATTTATTGGCTTTTAATGTATAAACTGGCTGCATGGCCTATCAAAAGAAGTATTGGTTTCTCCTTATACTACTTCTACTTTCGGTTATGTGTTTGCCATCTTCACATCGGACTCATTCTTGTTTCATACCGGAAGCCAATTTATGTTTGTTTCCAATTTTTTTTTGGCCTATCTAGTTTCTCTGTTTAGAAGCTATATTTGTCAGTATAAACGTGAAAAACACCAAATTTTATAAATAAAGGCACACAGACAAATAAGGGTCTTTCCATTGGTCGAGATTCATCAGCTCATTGTCACAATATGAAACCTTTGTAATCTGGTTAATAAATACGATAGTGTGGACAAAAATAAACGTGAAAGCTAAGTACAGTCAAACCTCTATTAGGCGGTCACCCTCGGGAATTAGCCAACTGACCGCTTAATAGAGGTTGACCGCCTAATAGAGGTTGTAAAATTTAGCATATGATATTAAAAAATGAACTATAGAAAGTGCAATAGATCACGTAATGTACATTTTATTGTTATCACAACAGTAACCACACATAAGCCTATTTAATAGCCCAAAC
>JAUPMF010001686.1:0-11626 GCA_031471435.1 Stomphia didemon | reverse complement strand
ATACCTTATTGTTTTGTGGTGTTACAGGTGTTGTAGGCATTTCAACGGATTCTGCTTCACCGCCAACTGAACACCTCCTTACTGCCTCACTAGATGAAGCAGGAACCATGTCTACGTCCTCATTGTCCTGTACAGTACTAATGGCATTGTCTGAGGTGACAGTGCTGCCAACTTGAGGGTCGCCCATGTCTCTCTTGATGCTCTCTTCTGATTGGTCAGGACTGTCGGATGGCTTCTTCGCATCAGGGCTCTGTGTGGAGTCTATTGCCGAATCATCTGCTGATGACAAAAACATATCAAAACATTGTACATTGCTACATGTAGGTTAACTGTAAGTTTGACCCTCATTAAGTTCCATATTTTTGCAGGTTCCATTTGTGGAAAAGTTTGCAGTACACTGATGACACTTTACAGAGACACCCAAGTTATACTTTGCAAAGAGAGCAACCTACCAGAGGTTCCAGTGTCTGGTTTAGCTGGCTGTGCCTCTGCTTTGGTTTGGCTACTAACAGCCTCTGGTTCACTGGAGCCCACAACAGTATCGCCTGAATCTACAGAATAAATTATCAGTACTGTCATGAATAGTCGTCATATGTGATTGGTTCCAGCACTAATACAACATGTAACTCTTCAAATCAACATAAGAAAGTTACATAAGAGTTCATATACAGCACTGTATAGCCTTCAATGTTCCCTCTATCAGCTTCATTTTTTTATAGCTGATGCTTCCATACTCAAGTTGTATCCCCTACTGTGGGCACATGATACATGTAGGTATTTAGCAACTACTCTAACCTGGTTTGCTATCATGCGGCGTGGAAGAGACTTTCTCATTTTCTGATGAGCTGGTAGGCAACTGTATGCTTGCTTCAGAAACAGTGGCATCGTCAACACCTGATGAGAAATAAACATGGTTTTTAATACATGAAGATGTTAATAATGATGTATTTTGAAGAAAACAATCTTTGGACAGTCTGTAGTATCCATCCTTCCCATTTTAAACTCCTTGCATGTCAACATCTATATAAACCCACAAACTCTTTAGTACTATTAACATTTATCTGAGTTCAATTCAGTATACAGTACAACAATGAAGTAAATATTAATTTGACCTGGAAGCTGCTGCTCACCTGATGGAAGCAGACCTTCCTCTCCAGACGTTGCTGCCTCAGCCTCCACCCCTGGGGCATTAAGTTGCCCCTCTGATTTAGCTTTGTCTGAAGATTCTTCCCCTGGAGGGGCTGGCTCTGTGTCAGACTCGGAGTCTGATTCACTCTCACTCTCATCTTCCACGGCATCATAATAGTAGGGCTCACGGTGACGACGCTTGCGTTTCTTCTTATCTCCCTCATTCTGTAAAACATAACATAATAAACATATTTGTAAAATCCATAAATAATTAATGAGGCGAACACACTAGAAATCACATCCACGGAAAGAGTTTGTAAATATAGATACAGATTTTGTCCAGATTTACATAAGCGTTTACCTTTTTTTCTGTTGGTTTTTGTTCTTTGGGTATTTGTGGTTGTTGTCCAGATACCTGTTTCTATGGGCAATTAAACAAATATTTTGTTACAATTAAATGATTG
The DNA here is from genome assembly GCA_031471435.1 of Stomphia didemon. Classification (NCBI taxonomy): domain Eukaryota; kingdom Metazoa; phylum Cnidaria; class Anthozoa; order Actiniaria; family Actinostolidae; genus Stomphia; species Stomphia didemon. Next base: position 10,034 of record JAUPMF010001686.1, on the reverse strand, counting down.
GGTAGCCTGTGGTCTACCACAGGTAACCCACACACTCAGGCCTCACCTGTTGTTGATATAATTGACTCTGTTGGTGATAGTACTGTGCTTGTTGTTGTAATTGCTGTTGTTCTGGTGTAGGGTCAGTCATTGCAAGAGGTTTTGCCTCATTTGTGGTGCTGGGTTTTGGTGGTGGTGCGTCAAGTAATGTGACAGATGATGGCGATAATGCGGTTACATCTCCCCTGTTATCTGAAAAATCATCATCATCAAACATTACAGTCATCTATAATTTTCTATCACCAAAGCGCCTGGGTATTTTGATACATGTAGTTGTATAAGTATTTAGTCATTTCGCATTTTAGCCTCTAGGTATCATCTGTCACCATACCTTTCTTTTCTTTGGATTTGTTAGATACAGGGGACTGTGACCGTGATCCAGATCGCGTTCTATTCCTTTCTCTTCTTCTTTCTCGCCTTGCATCAGATGAAGAGGCAGCCTCCCTGTCATCGTCGTGGTGTACACTTGGTTTTCTTTCAGGCGATGGTGCACGGTCAAGAATAGTGAGGTCGAAATCTGTGCCGCCTTCCAACTTTATCACAACTACAAAAATGGCACATTTAAATTATTAAAATTATGTAAAAAAATTTTTAATCTAAAAAATGAGAAATTGTTTTGTTTATAGACAATAAATAATGATAACATCAAAGCCAGAGGTTGCAATGACTATACACCTGCATCCAGAAACTTGACGATAGCATCGGCATGCTCCATGTCAAGAATAAGGGAATCAGCATGACCAGACTTCATCAACTCCAAGAAGAAAGAGACTCTTTTTTTCACAGCCGTTTGCATGTCCTTCTGTCTAAGTGCTGCCTCTTTGGGGTGATATCTTGCTCTGAACCTAGAAATGTCAACAGAAAATAGACGTCACTACGATTACTCAAAATAAGAGTATTTATTATGCACTGTGAATGGTTCGTAAAAATGTTACCTGTCTGATTGGCTACATTATGCCTATTCTTTGCCGATAGGGGTGTGTCCTTGACGCGGCATAATTCTACTCAACAACACAACCTCGACATTGGGATATTTACTAGAAAAGCCTTGTGGCTTTGTTTAAAGCTCAAAGATGGAGCAAAAAAAAAACTAAGAAAAGTATTCGAACCAACTGCATTGTGCGCAGAAGTTATGAAAATCAAAATGTGTTTTAGCTCTTGCGTTTCGCTAGCCAGTTCTGTGTTTGATGATCGAAATGTGCAGGGCTTTTGCCCCTCATGCACTAAACCAGCACATAAAGTTCTACGATCATCCACCAAGTGTTCGCCTTGCTTAGCTATAATACACAGACAGCTGTAAAGGTAATGGGGTGAGTTAGAACAATTATTACAAACTCAAATTACAATGGAAAACAAACAAACAAACAAACAAACAAACAAACGAAATCCCTGGCTTATCACTGTGTGGCATCGTTAATCACATTTGACAGTTGAAAAAAACTTGGCAATGTTAGAAATTTTGCTTAACATGTCCATGTAGGTACAAATTCAACTTTGTACAAAAATCTATTACTATCAGACACTGGAGGCAATGGTTTTGCATCAATGCACCACAATAATACACTACAGAATAGAGAAGTTGTCACAGAATGGAGTGAGACATTAGTTCGACATACCATTCTTCTTCTTTGTGCTGCTGGAAGAAATCACCAAGTTGTGTTTTACGGAACTCAAGTTTGTATTCCTGGTACTTCTTCACAGCGTCCATGTCGTCAATGTTATCATCTTGTGCATTCAGGAACTGCTTAAACGTCAACATTGATGGTCCTGGTGGGATGTCTATTGGAGGAGCATCAGGTCTGAAAACGATTGACCAATATGCATTAAAGTCATTTACGTCACTATGGTTGCAATAAATGCAATGTACCTCATTTGTTGCCTAGCATCTTGACCTCCCATCTGTATTTGCTGCATGTCGCCGCCACCTGGGTGATTCCATGCACCGTGATGCATTCCACCCCCTGTGTTATTAGCACCACCACCATAAGGGAAGTTCCCTTCTCCATGGAAAGAGTCATCCCTGATGACAAAAGATATATTGGAATTCAATATAAAAGTAAAGTATGCAGTATTGGGGTGAAGGGAGGCGGGATTTGATATTTCTGGTGATGCTCAAATTCCAGCCACCCCTAAGTACAGATTAAAGTCACCCAACCTCCCTATGCTGGCTGGCATGTCAATTCACTTTTTTGACGCTAGATTGCAACCTGAAGTGATATTACATGCAATCTGATTGGTTGATTGGACACTGAAAGTTCTGACATTTGGTATTTGTCCAAACTTTTGCTGTCTGTCCACCAATCGCATGTAATATCACTTGCAATCTTAGCGCCAAAAAAGTGAATTTCCCTGGTACCACCCCAGTTATCAATTCCTGGTTAGTTGCCTGCCCCAGCCCCTACACCCTGGGGTGGAATGCTGATAGGTGCATTTAATGCACAACTTTTGGTCCCCTAACTCATTTAACCTCGTAAGAAATATTGGAATAAAATGATTGAGGGGGAACGATTCCTGACAGTTGAGTAAAGGGAACCGAGTGAAAGAGAACAGAGAACGCTTTATTACCAGTCCCTTCTCATTCTCTTAGGCATAGGTGGACTCATCTCGTGATGTCTACCGCCAGAACTATCTCTCCTGCCCCGTTCGAACTCCCTGTAGTCTCCTCGCCGCCTCTGGTCCCACGATCCCTGGTCTCGCCTCCTGTCAGACCAATCTTCCCTTCGAGACCCGCCACGCTCATCTCTATCGCGCCTGCGATCGTTATAGTCACTTCTTTCTCTGCGGAACTTATCTCGGGCTCTTCTCCGGTCGTATTCTTCGTCGCTATCGCCCATTTTCGGCCTGTAATAAGGAAGACAACCGGTGATCTATTCAACAAAGAATACCTCGCTTGGAAACAAAATGGCGCACATGGTATAGATATCCCGTCATGCAATGAGAGCCTCTCTCTCGTCCCAGTCTATCAGCGCAAGACGAGAGGAACGCCTTTCACTTTGGAAGGCACCTGGAAGTGACGCCTGGTGGAAAGCTGCTTCGAACATGGCGAACAGTCCACGTGTAGTTTGCTGGGCTAATCTCAAGGAATGGATGGATATTTACGAATGGCTTTACAGTTTCCATGATGCTGACCTTCAGAGGAAAGCCGTTGACCGGGTAATGGCGTGGAAAAGCCGTAGTGGTGGTAAATTACCTCTGGCTATCGAAACCACGGCAGACCTGGTTATGGCCCATTTAGCAGACTCGTTTACTCCTGAATACCAGCTGGTAGTGTCTATGGCGCTTGTGCGCTTTGTTAACGGAATGGCAGACTTGAACCAACGTGGGGTCTACGCGCGCTCTGTCCAGGCGATAGCCGAGGAGATAGGACTACCTGATTGGTTGGTTGATTTGAGGCACGAGGCAACACACGCAAGTCTCCCTTCCCAGCACACACTGCGGGCTGGGGTGAACCTTGCGTTGTCATGGTTACGAGAGGAGTACTGGGAAGCCCAAGTGAAGATGCACGAGGACTCGAAGTATAAGCTTTTGGAAATGCTCAAGAAATATTGTGAGGTTCTGATGACTAAGAGTGGAAAGAAGACAAATGTTGAAAAGCTAAGACAAAGGAATGCAGTCCTTGCACAAGACATTGTGAACTTTATTGCAACAAACAATCTATGGTATGGTTGATTTACATGTACAATATAATGCTTACTATATTTTCTTTTGAGCTTAATATTTTTGATTTTTTTGGGGGATTTCAGGACTCACCTTCAAATGCTGCTTCTGAAAGACAACTTGTTGACTGATGTCATTAAACAAGATGGCAATACAGTAGATGAACCATGCTCCAATCTCACAGAAGAGTTGATTCGAATTTGGAGACCGATTTTAGAGGCAGCAGATAGAGAAGCCCCTGATTTCATCACACATTTCTTGGTTTCCATTCTAGATCCACAGCCTGAAAGACAAGAACCTTTTGACCTTCATGTTCAAAGTGACAGCCACTCATTGGCATTGGCATTATGGGTTATGCAGTCGTCCACAAAGTCAAATGGTGTTTTCACTCCCAAGCGTCCATGGTTATCTCTACTCGAAGTATGTCTCAAGAATCCAAATCCTTTTACCCAAGATTTTGTGTCTTTGATATTAGACGAAACACCTTACTTGTCGGATGGTCTACGAAAGAAAATATCGAGTTTACTGAAGATTAATGTGAATCAACGTTTGTTAGACAATGGTCCTAATCCAAGCTATGAATGCAAAACACTTCAAGATGTAGAGAATTCTGGATTGAATATTGTACAACAACCCAAAAATAGTAATCTCAAGCAAGACGTTGGTTGGTCTCAAAGCAGCAGTGAATCTAAGTGGAGCCTGATTCCATTTGGAGAAGTTTTAGGTTGTGAATCTCAGACAGTAAACTACCTGGAATTACCACAGACTCTCAACCAAATCCCAAATAACAGAAATCCAACAAGTAGCAAGGTGTTTCCAGACGATATAAGTGAAAACATGGATAATTGTGAGACTGAAGAGTGGGATAGCGGGTCTGATAATGAGAACATTACTCTAGATGAATCCTTAGACACAAAGATGGAAATTTGTTTGTTTTAGACTATATTCGTCAATACTATATTTTTTATTTACAGTATGAAGTACAGTGATTTTGAAAATATTTAAAAAAAATATGACATATAGGTAAGATAGGTATCGTAACAATTTTCTATTTGTAGAAAACTGCAGCATCTGTAATAAAAATATCTATTAAAATTGATCGTCTCTTTATTTCGGCTAGATATGGAGAGAAATAATTGTTGATCTGGGCTACCTGTGGTGTTTCTTGTACTTTTACGGGAACCCTGTGTAACACTTCGTCCGCCATATTTGCTGACTGGCGCTTTAGAAGTTCATTCGTGAAATACTATCACATTCATCGTCTTGCCGATTTAATTCGCCATGGATACTGGTCAACAGTCTCAAGGACAAAGTACTCGACAGCATGCCATGATTTATATCTGTGGAGGTAAGTTATATTTAACACGTGCTTTTGATCTTCACTGTTCACATACACTGTTATAAACTTTATACTTTCGATTATTCTTCCGACAACCACTGTGATTTCCTTTATAACGCTAAGTGAGCTATTGCTACAGGTAGATTCAATGATACAGTTGATTAAACAGGTACTGAAAGCAAACTAGATATGATATCGTTTTGTTGTATTTCTAGAGTGCCACACAGAAAATGAGATCAAGTCCAGGGATCCCATACGATGCCGAGAATGTGGCTACAGAATCATGTATAAAAAGAGAACAAAAAGAAGTATCCTTTTGTAAATATAATCAGTGTATCGTGATATCTAACCACAAGTGATTGATAGGTTAAAGCAAATTGTGACTAAAGGAGTGGGGGTGATATCAGGATACAAGAATCCTCATAGCCTGTTTCTGTGACCCAGAGAACTCCAGACATGTGTTGTTTTGACTGCTGTCAATCAAATGTTTAACCAACCATGGTCATGTACTATTGTCAATTTGATCAGCGCAGAGCAAACACCAGCCGTCTGGGTCACAGACATTAAATGTGCTGTAAGCAAGGATAGCTTGAACAGCTGTTATATTTAGTCCTTCACTGCGTTCCTTAACCATACCTTTCTAGTGGTTGTATTTGATGCAAGATGACAGCAACAAGACAACGTCTGCTAACAAGGAAGACTGACAAGAAATCTGCAGATCTATCACAAGATTTTGTTTTTAGAAAGATGATTATAGAGTTTGGATTTATATCTATCAAAACGACAACCAACATGGATCTCATTCTTGATAGTCCCCAATCATAGATTCTAACTATGTAATGTTACTGGATGGTTCTTACATAGCTTGTAAATACAGTTCGAACATGATCTTTAATGTTTTCGAGTAATTATTATTGAAGCGCTTAAAGTAATGACATTGGCAATGTTTTCAAATCTTTAAATAAAATATTATCACAGTTTGACTGTCAGATGTTGTAGAGACTTGAATTCCTCCCATACAAATGGCCTCCCTTGACAACAATGACATGTTTTGCTTCACTCTTTTAATGTTTACCAATAGTGTTATACATTGTGACAGACTAGTCTAAACTCATGTGTTCATCTTCATCATCATTCCCTTTGGGCTTCTCTTCCCCTGCTGTTGTTGGCTTGGATGCATCACCAGTAGTACTGGTGCTGTCTGCTGTGCCTGGCCTAGAGGCAGCTTGCAGGGCATTCACAAACTCTGTCATGTCTAGGAAATATAAAACATCAAGTTATGATAAAAACAATTGAAGAGACCCAGTGCAAAAACCGTGTTAACTTTGATCAACATCAAACTTCTGCCAATGCAATCTAATAGTTCCTTATACAAGGGTATAATTTTACATCGATTTATTGTTAGTAACTATTGGTTCTAAACTCTGGACAACCAAGATTGTGCAGTGAAAATGTAACTGAATTTTTGTAACTACATGTATATGTATATGTATATGTGTGCTGTGTAAATTGAGCTCAAAATGGCGACCCACCTCCCTTAGAAGCAGCAGCAACAACCTCCTGACCAAAGCCAAACTGATTCATGAGAGGCCCAAGTTGTCCTGACTGTATTGCAGTGCCAAACATCCCAACCGCCTGGCCACAACAAAACAAAACATGACTCAAGTGAGAAATCTATGATACTGGTAATAGTACTGTACCCCGACTGTAGCAAGATGATTGGCTGATCCTCAATACATATACTGTATTTGATCGAATAAACACTGCGGCACTATTTAAATTTTTCACATCTTACATGTGGCGCTTATCCAAGGGCGGCGCTTAAAACTATGGCACTTGTGAGCTACTTTTAACAAACAAACGCCAAAAATCAGCTAGTCAAGTAATGTAAGTAACTGGGACCACGGCGCGTATTCGAGGGCTGCGCTTATTAACTTTTTTGCTCAAAATGCGCCGTTTATTCGAGGGCGGCGTTTATTCAAGCAATTAAGGTACAGGATTACTGACCTGCTGGAACTGTGGTGACAAGAGAGCAGAAGACACATCACTTGGTAGTTGAGGTAGTTCTCCACCAGATGGTAAGAATGGTGCCAGCTGTCTGCGGAACTCAGGGTTGCTCAGCAGGGGGCCAAGGGCTTCTGGTGTCAGAACACGAGATAGGTCAATCACTGGAAACAAATCAAATATCAGTAATTCTAAGAAAGAAAGAAAGAGTTGTTTATCAAGTTTTAGGAAAAGGAAAACCAGGAAGTTTTTATACCTTCTCCATGCTGTACACTGGCTGATTCTTCACTCTGCACAGGAACTGAATATGATCAACAAGAATATAATTAACAGGATTACATGGATATACAGTAGAATTAAACACACAGAGAGAGTAAAAATTAGTATAAGTAACCAAAGAATATGTTTAGATGCTTTAATTCTCATGAAGATTCCCACAGTGAAGGGAATAATTCAACATGTAGCTATAAATGATCATGGAAACCTACCCTGAATATTAGACAAAATATTCTGCAGGTCGCTAAGTTGGACAGCTTGTCTTGGCGGTGGGGTCTGAGGGGGAACTATAGGCACAGCAGTGGCAGGGCGTGGGGTTGGTGTTTCTACTGGAGTGGTGGATGTGGCATTTCTTGGCCCTGGTGATGACTGCACCCTTGAAGGGCTGAAGAAGGGAACCAAGTATTTATTATCATCATCACACAAACAAGGACACAGAAGGATTATTCAAGGGAACAGATTGCCACACAGGGAAGATTTTGCTTTCACTTACGTGGGTGAAGAGGCAGGTGGTGGGGTGGTATTTGCTCCAGACAGAGCCCCCATTCCACCAAGACCACTCCATAACTGCAGTAGCTGCTGTTGGTCCATGTTCCCAAGAAGACCTTGTAGTTGACTGTCACCTAAAAAATATATATTTTAATTTACTAAACTTTTTGAGTTCTCTTGCTCATGCCAATATATAATATGGACTTTAAAACTGTACATAGAAAAATGTCCTTGGTGCTGAACTTTCAGAAAATGCTAAAATATCCTTGAAATACATGTACAGCATACGTGTACTCATATTTTTTTACCACCCTATCTACATGTATTGCTAGGCCTTGATTTATACACAAGTTGTGCTAAAGTTGTTGTTGCTAAAATAGTAAGTGGGATTCCCACGCATGTACCTGTCTGTACATTAGCTACTGATATTGACAGTAGTATATTGCAAACAAATCCTGTGCAACTTTTTGTCTCGATCATCACATGTCAATGAATATGGTGGGAAATCTTAGCTCATTTTAACAAGCTAAGTTATATTCTATAGAATATTCCAACCAAACTAACCAAGATGCTCCTCCAAAGCTGAGGCCAGACCGCTGGCCAACCCACCACTCCCAGCATTAGTGCTGCCAGACCCTGGGGTGGGTGGGTTGTTCAAAAGACTGTTGACTTTAGTGCAGTATTCCTCATCTTTGTCAGTTTTAGGCTCCTGCATCCAGAAAAAGAATTTTCTGGATGACGACTTGAACTTAAGGATGAAAGCCCGCCCTGTGGTACACTGTTTGACTTTCTTGTACTCAATGTCGTCGGGAAAGATAATCAGATCCTAGAAAAAAAGACAGGATTATTTTATGGGTACTGTATGTAGGGATTTTGTTACTAGGGAGGGGTGGGCAGTAGAATTCATCAATTTAGGGTGTGAATTCAGTCATGCAAAATAAAAACTCAAAACTGATAAAAATGTTTTTAACCGTCTTTATTTTAGCAGCAAGCTTTATGTTTTCTTTACTTTAAATTTTTCTCTGAATTTTGATGATTTTGAAAATATATAAACTACCATTACCTTTAAAATTAAAAAGTACCAGTACAAGTATGTACCAACGAACCAATAAAATAACACACAATAAAAACACCATTATTTTTTTGCACCGTCATTTCATGATAGTTTTATAAAAAAAAAATTTTACTCACATCTTCAACTTTTGACGTATTTCTATCCTTCCAACAGAAGTGCATTAACGAGTCTTCGCTTTGGTAAACATACACAAGACCTTTCCTTTTATCTGCCGTAACTGTTGTGCCAGCCAAAGCCATTTTCCCTGCTCGGAATTCCAGTAAATTCTTAGAGGCAGCGCGGCCGGCATGTCCGAACAGTGAAGTCGCCATCTTTGAAATATAATCACTCTCGAATGGGATCCTGGGTATGGTGTCGGAGAGATAGGTGAAACCGCGATACAATATTTTCTTATCAGCGGTAGCTATATGAACTTCCGGTTTCACCTCTTTCTCCGCCCGTGGAGGCTGGGCCGGGGTACTTACCACAGGAAAACCACATTTTAAAATATATTTTGGCTAAATATCTGTGACGATGACGTAAACTTTGTAGAAATCCACAAAGATTACGTCAGAACACATTAAAACTGCGGGATGGAGTCTTGGGTACTAACCACAGGGAAACCACATTTTAGAATATTTTTTGAAAGTTGTTTATTATATATAATAATTTTGCAAAGAAAGCAATAAACTGAATATTCGTTCGAAAATCTACTCCGTTCGTGCCAGTTACTAACCGGCAAAATATAAAATTTATCGGGTCATCGGGGCTGGTTATTAAAAATAAAGACCTCAGCTTATTTTTTAAGGAATGCCCTTGTTCTAGTGTTTGATTCAATCACAAGCGAGGAGAATTAAGGCCCTAGAGAAAAGGAGGGGCGAAGCGCTGTCAAAAATTTGCTCATTCTCCCATAATGCGTCTGTGTCGTGTTCTCTATCAAATGAAGTGAGGTGCTTTGAAAAGGCTGTAAAAAAATCAGTTTTCAGTTTGATAAGCTCAAAATGCCAAAAGTACAACACATTAAGACTAGATTTCAACAAGTTTGACGAATTTTTAAGTGAAAGATAAAATTCGAGGAAAAACATTCATCTAAACTGGAGTGATTTTTGCTTTTTCCAAAACCGTAAAAAATGACCAATTTTGAGTCAACTGCTGATACTGATATTGTTTTATTTA
>JAUPMF010001674.1:10404-24560 GCA_031471435.1 Stomphia didemon | reverse complement strand
TTGTTAGATGTCAGGTGACCATGAATTAGCCAATGAATGCGCGCGCTGTAGCGAGAAAATATCTAGCTATATAACAATAGTTGTCATTGTGTCTTTGATTGCTTTATTCCATTGTTCTATTGTTTGTTATTATATTCGTAATCCAATCGGATGAGGCGTTCCGTTCGGTGCTGGACGTCTCCTCAAGTTGCCAATAAAGTTATTCATCGGTTGTCTTTCCTGTAACCAACATAAAATCTTGATAGCAGTTCTTGCAGAACTTGTTCAATGCACGCTGAAAAATAGCTGCCAGCCAGTTGTATTGACAAAGACCTTTGCATATACTCATGGTCAGATACATCTCAGATCTACTAACATCTATTGATAAGCGGCATGGGCAAGATCGATTTTGCTTAACCTCTCTCCTCCAGCAAGTAAACTTAACAACTCCTCAATTCATGGTACAGGGTACTGCTCTAATTAATGATAAAACTCAATGTACAGTCCCTTTAATATCATCACATCGATCATTAACACTGCCGTCTTTCTTCTATAAAGACACGATAGGTGTGGCCCATTCGCTGTACGTAATAGTGGTAAGATGACTTTGTCTTGCAAAGCGTATTGTACAGGTTTAAAGACTTTTGTAAAAAAAAAAACGTTGCTCCAAGTTGGCTAACCTTCATGTTTGTCATGGAATACATGTCCGAGAAAAAACATCTCGTCGCCAAAATTTTATGTTCAGAGGTTTGCATGGCACGAGGTTTGTGAATGATTGCATGTGTAATGCGCATGTGCATACCTAATTATATCACACTAGTGAAAAGGGATGTATAACCTAAACCAGATATCACACCAGATAGACATCTTGGTGTCTTCAGTGTCGTCAGTGACTTCTGTTTGAAATGATCAGAGCTTTAATGAATTTCATGCTGTTATTTTTTTTAAAGGGTACGGAACTGAATGCAGCACTCACTAAAGAGAAAAATAAGCAATGACCGTCTCAGCACACTGACATATGGTCAATCAAACTCGAGTAAAATAAGTAAAAGTACCAGACCTCTGACATCATTGCACTTACCATACGAACCCAAATGTTGCTCTCTAGGACTTGGTCTTTCTCAATCTGAAATTCAAACCGAAGACAACAGTTATCAGGTTACCCCAAATATTATTTGAAAAACATTATATGGTCATCAAATACCATTACTTACTAAGTCTACAATCTGCGTATAAGCAATGCCAAACTTCACTTCTACAGGTAGTTTTTTATCTTCCACTGGTCTGACATCCTTGTTATATCCCGTGAAAAACAAATCATTGATCAATCGGAGCTCATCATCGTCTTGTTGGGAATCTAGCAAGACAAGGATTCTTATAGTTTAATATAATTTTGTATGAGTTAGAGGGGAAGCGTGCTTGGTGATGTAACATGGCTAGATAGCATGCGTATCGTGCATCGTTCGTGCGACTCATACGTACCTGTTATCTCTTATTTTATATGATTTACTTATTTATCGTAGAGAAACCATCTGATACCCCAACCCATTTTCCAGGCAATAAATAATGATAGTTCCTTAGAGTGCATGCAAGTATTAAAGCATACATGCACGTGCAACATCAAAATACTATGCATTACAAGTCATTAACGGGGTCTTTTTAACAGAGAATGTAAGACCGCAGTTTCCGCTGTGACTTATAAAACTGTTTACAACAGCACACATGTGACTCAAAGTCCAGATTGGCTAGAATGCTCATGAGTTATTCATGAATAATATCAGGGGAAAATAACGGTCACTAGCCAATCATGGCGCGAGTTATTTTTAGCTCAGCTAGAAATCTGATGGGACACCAATATATTAAGAGTTGGACTCCCCTAGTTATTTTCCCCTGATCATGATAATATATAATTATATATTATCATGTATAATAATAAACCGGATGCAATGATGTCATCCAATACCAATTGCCATTGTTCTGGACTTACTAGCCTCGTGCTCATGTTGAAACACAACATAATTTCCACCTGTATGAGAGGTTAGTCAGTCCAGAACAATGCCAATTGATATTGAATGCCACTACTGCATTCGGTCTATACCATGATCACATCCATTGTTTCATTTCAAGATATACAAATGTTATATCTAACTGATTCCTCTCCATAAATAATAGGAATTATTCAATTATTAGCTGTTAATTGTTGACAGTGCAAACTCAAAAGTGCAAAGGCAAGCATTGTAACAGTTTCTTATCACACCATTGCAAAGTTAATTAGAGTCTCGTTATTCAGGGACACCGATTAAACACGCGCACAATATCTGCCCATATCTGTTTTATGTTGTGACAGTCGGTGGTGCTCGTTGAGTTATGACTAATAATCCTTACATTTGCAAATATTTACTGTATTATTTTATTAGTATTGAACAGTTATTTGTGCTATTAATAAATATTACATTATGTACATGTATGTTGGTTATGAAATAGTGGCAAGTTCAATGATAAAGTTATTGATAAAGTACCACAAATTCATGCTTGAAACAAGAACAACTACGAAATAAAATTAAGGAATAAATGTAAATAAAAGTAACATGAGCATGCAATTCAACATGAAAAAATATTTGAAAACAATCAATGTATACACTGATTCACTGTATGCAATTGTAAAATACTGAAAATACAACAGATCAATTTAGAAATGTGTGAAACATGAAAAAGTGAATTTGCAAGATGTTAATGATGGGAAAAGTTTCAAAAAACTATTTGAAGTATGTTAATCAGTGAATGCAAGTGTAAAAATAATATATAAAATCAAAATAATGTGCGTCAAAAAATTAGTATGTGAGATTTAAAGTATGCAATTGCTTGTGATGAACATGTTGTTACCTGCAAATAGCTAGAGTACAGGCGTGACAGGCTGCGTGATGTGTTTTAAATTAATGTGATTAGTGTGTGCTGAGTAAAAAAATCAGATGCGCATCTAATGTGTCTAACTCGACACTCACTCAAACTGTCAACTGCTACTTCGTCTGTAGGAAAGGCAATGCTGTCTGTCAAGTTCGTACAATCGATAGCTGTCAATCAAAAAGAACAATAACAAATTCCAATCAACGCAGCAATACTACTGCATTAAAAGTTAATAAATATAATTCAAAAAAGAAAATACAAATGTGAATACAGTTGAACCTTTCTACAAGCTATGACAGAAAAACATTGAATTTGAGTGGTCACGTTTACGTTATAACCGTTATAACCGGTTTATAATGAAAGTTTATCATTGTAAGAGGTTCAACTGGGTCCGGTTGCACAAAGGGTGGTAACTCTTATCCACCGGATAAATCGCTATCCACCGGATAAAAATATTTAAGAAAAGTCATGTTGCCATGGTACTTATCCACTGGATAAAGTTATCGGTTTTTGAACAACCGGAGCCTGATTAAAGGCGGACTATTTTAACACAGTTTCAGAACAGGATTTAAATTGTGTTTGAAGGTATTTGAACAGTGGTCTTGATTAAACAAGGGTAAACTTGAAACTTAGTTTAAATTAATCTTCAGCCCTTAAAATGTTCACATATCATAAAATACAGAGCATTTTATAAAAGCAAGTAGACATAAAGGAAAATACGCATCCAAAAAAATAACAGAAATTGGGAAATCTTACCGCCGTTTATTATAACACTAAATACAAAATAGTTGAGGAGAATTCGTATGACTGACAGAATTATGGCACGGTACCGACCTTACCGTACTGAGCAAAGCAATGCCATTACTGTAAAATAAAGCCAAGTCTCGCCACACCATAACGTAACAAAGTTCATTTACACTCATATGAAATTTCTTTACACACATCGCCAAATAAACAACAACAAAAATAGAATATAACAAATAGAATACACGTATTCTAATTAATTCAATTGGAATAGTATCCATCAGAGTCTATTTATTGCATTTTATATAAAATATTGTTATTTTTCCTTTTTTTGAATTAGGAAAAAGGAGAAAAAGACAGAAAAAAATATAGGTTATCCAAAATACCAGTTTCTTATATTTTCAAATTTTATTCATAATTGTTTAAAACATCAGAATAAGTAATACAATAATTTAGTACTGTATTCTATATCGACGATTGGTATTATTCTTACACGATTGCTATTGAATTATTTAATATCCCTAAACCACAGTAAAGAAAAACAAAACGCTACTCCAAGCTTCAGTAAATCCATACAACAACAACTATAAACTATTATAACTAACACATACATTAACATTTGATTTGCACGTAATATAATAAATGTATCAATGGTATAGTTTTGCCAAGCCTGAAATGTTCAGGTATATTTGGTGTTACACGTTTTGCCGGTGAAAACAATTTTACCATAGTCAAAACAAATGAAATTCACCTCAAATGTCAAAATATCGCTGTGTATATTTTATTCAATTTTCCTTCCGAACAATTAGGCTGAACTCTCTTCGTTTACATTAAGCGGTTTGTAAACAACTCGAAATAACCTCAATATGTCATAATGTTCTTTCACTGGATAATCTTCGGTCGCTTTCGCATACTGGCACTCAAGTCTCTTCACTCAACGACATGAAGACAAAACCACTTGAAACCAGGCAGACAAATCTTACCACAAAATTAGTGCATCTAAGTAAAACAGCTTTTTAGTTAAAGTCGAATTTAAGAGGCTCGCATTTCAACTTAAATATACCGCTTTTACAGAAAATATTCGTAACGACTACCCTATAAATTATTTAATACCTAAACTGTAAAATTTGCTTAACCGAAATCTCAAGCAAATGATTGAATCGAATAGGAACATTCCGATTACCAATCAAAGCAAGGATGCTTGAAATCATCTAGATAAACCAGTATGTTGCAAGGGCTTGAGCAATTACGTCAGTTTAGTCGCTATAGCAATAGAATTAGTACATTACGGCTAAGAATTTATCCATTGCAAACTATGCGCTAGAAATGAGTAAATATATCACCATCCATAATGTAACAAACACAACTAGGTAGTTCAAGCATAATTTTTTTACCAAATAAAAACAACCTATCACTTGCGGAATAAAGATGTCTGGCTTCATCGACTCCCGCAATTTTCTCTGTTCCATATCATACATTTTCTTCACAAACTTGAATAAATTATTTTGCAACGTTTCTAAACTGAACTCAAAGCTCCGCGAATGAATGTTTATAGATGTTAGGAAGTTCTCATTTCGTTCAATGTCAAGAAATTTTGAGAGTCTGTAGCAAAATAGACGTACAACTCTATACAGGCATATCTCTGCAGTAAACAGTTTCATTTAGAATGTCATAATATCGTGACTATAGAAGTGAATTGTCCTGAGACTAAAAATTGTAAAGCAAGACAATTTTTTTCGTCAATTTCCATTATTTGAGAGTGTCTGGAAAAAGGACTATTTTGAATTCAACACAATGAAACGCTTTTGAAAGAAACATTCTGTTCATCTCTAAAATACATTCAAATTTACATGTAGATGCACAAACTTAGGCAACGAAATGAATCAATAAACTTTCTTTACAAAACCAAACTGAATTATACTCTAGCATATATACAAGCGTGTACAACATTTTCCAAATAAAATGCGTAACTAGATTTATGTGGGAAATAGAAGAAAAACAGGGTAAAAAAAATCTTGGAGACGGCTCGAATCATTCATATTTGAATGTTTCTGCATTAACTCTTTATCTCCTAAACTCTCAGCATCTTATAGAAAAGTTTAATTTACTTACCTGAAACGAAGATCGTGGTATATATGAAGACTAGAAGCAGAAATGTCGTTGTTTTGGCCATATTGAGATGTGATATTATTAAATTTTACAGCGAGCTCGGTTTAGTTTCATTCGTCCACACGCGTGGCAGGTGATCGTTCAATGGCGGGAAATGTGTTGGTTTACCTCTGTAAACAAAATAAGAAATTCGTAAATAATTGATAACATTCAGATTCTAAAATTTGGTCTCCCACCATAGTTACAAATGTACCAAACTTTAAATAACACACAATGTGAAATAGTTTAAAATTAAAGGCGAAACGTTAAATGAGAGTGGCTTTATGGCAGAAGGTTCCTTCTGTCGCTGAGCACTTAAAAAAGAAAATTATTTCCTGTATACGTTTTTAATTCAACTAATCTTAATGTTAATCTACACATTTTCAACTAACCAAATGAATACTTCTTCCAATCAAGATTTCAAGTTTTGAATTTTGCGACTTTTTTTAAAGCTACAGCGACTGACTTTCTTGAGAAAGTAATTGGTCGTTGGAAATTTCAATAAGATCACACAGCTTGAACCTAAAACTAGAGCTGTAATTAGATCGATATATAATCGTCATTCTTCGTACCGATAAGATTCTCCTGCTTTATTAATAATCATGTCGATATTTTTGCTTGAAAAACAACGAAAAACAGTTTTAAATATATCACTTTCAATTTGTGTTTGGAGCAAGTCAGCTTCTGTGCGTATCCCATTGTCGGTGCTTGGCAACTAGATAAATTATATTTTTTATTAAACTCCACAAGACTTATTTGCCATACGACGAATGGCTGTATGCGGCATTGACTAAGAAAGCGGTCTCAGTATCTCAGTCACCAAAATTCATTTTTTTTGAAAATTTTTGAGAATGCAGTCGAGGGAACCGAAACATACGGACATCCAAAGTGCAGTCCATAGTTATATCCGTCAGTATGTCATTCCAATTTCAGTATCTTAAATTTCGTGTTTTATCAAATTTTATAAGCAGAAATACTTCTATCTTAATGGTTAGAAAAATATTAAAATACTTTATTAAATATAATTAGACAATTCTAATGTTCAAGATTCAAAGAATTGCTATCAAAATATGTAAAATTACTTATATCAGTATGGTAATTGTATGCTTGAAAAAGGCGGAGTTAAAGTTTAATTGAGTCACGTGGTTCATGTCATAATATCTATTGACAGGCAGACTAACAATGTGTATGGGATTTTTTATTATCCAAGTTTTTGGGCTGCTAACCGCATGTTAATGGTCAGGAATGTGTTGATGTCTCCCTGCTGTTTGGCTTTATAAAGTATATACTCCAGCCGCCGTATAATTTGGGGTTATTTTAATCCACATACTATTGCATTTTCATGATGCGTTACATGAAAACCCGGTTAGCGACTTTCAGTCTCATTTCGAACCCAGTCCTCCGTCGTTGATGGAAGACAATAATAATTCTACTTTCGTATGTTTTTTCACAGTTTCTATCTTTTTTCGAATGTTTTTACATATAGTTAAACGTAAAAAAATTGTGATTGGTATCAGAAATCTTTTTTACTATTTTATAGTAACGAAATGAGGCAGTATTTTATACATTTTTAGACCGGGAGGAAAATAATAACGCACATGACATGTCAACTGATCCATATTGTGATGTTAGATCTTATCAATCTGAACGTTTCATATTGTTATTTTTTCTTCAATTTGTAAAAGTCAACAATACTACTATTGAATAACATATGATATGATATATAACATAACACAAACAAAGCAAAGAAAATAACAATATCCCATGATATTCATTTGTAAAAGTTCCTGACAACAAATGCCACATTCAGTCTTTGACAATTTATGATAAGCTTAGCTAAACATTGTACCAAGCAAACTCAATTTATTGAGATTTATTGAGAGCTCTCTGTTAAAATGTTGTAATCAAAGAAAGAATTATGTATTTTCCTAGTCAATTGACGACTGATTGATGCCTAGTATTGTCTGTTTCCATTTTCTCTTTATTATCTTCTTCCATTTTCAAACCACAGTCTGGTAAAATTATCGCTGCGGGGAAATTCCTAATGGGAGGACTGGTGTGGTAAAAGACAATAACAATATGAAATCAAATTAGGTTGAAAAATACCTACGAGCTAAACTGAAATAAATAAAGGCTTAAAGGCGTGTGTAGCTATCGAACGATCGATGTGCACTGAATTTAATAGCAACTCTCAGTTTTGACCACTTGGAATGGCTTTTCTGTATTTGAAAAAGCTAGCGTTAATTTTTCGTCATTGCTTATCAGTTTTCATTTCTGTTTTCAACAAAACTTCTCTAAGAAAAACATTGTTTGATCATCAAACAATATACTGCACGCATTTGTTAAGAAGGATATGAATAGCTTGTTAGCAAATAATGGGGAATAAAGCAATCCTATATATAAAACTTTGTTTTCATGTGAAGGAGCTTAAGCAGCGACGACTGCGGCGTCTAGGACAACGTGATGCAAAAAGCACCTTATCGAAAAGAACCATTCAATTTCTTTTTCGCTCTCGACAGTTTTTGTAGTTTTTATTGTAATTTGAGACATCCTCCTGGATGCAAAACGAATATGCAGGGCTGCTTGCTTCATTGCTGTATGTTCGCGTTGGCGGTTGAAACCGTAAAATATATCGATGCTTTTCACAATGTAGTTATGCTGAGGACGGTAAAATATTGGATTGATTTCCTTCGTTTTCATGCACGTGCAGCTTTAATTTGTATGTGGTGAATAAGAGTATTGTTTTAGGATGTCGTCGTCCCAGTTGTCATCATTTCAGCTTAAACTACCTATACTATGGCCCGTAGCAAAATAAACGTCTGTGTATCGCCAACCTGTTTATGAATTGAGTTCATGCGATACAAGTATTTTTCGATATTTTAACCGGTATAAAGTAGAGAACGGTACTACAACGTTACAATTCTAGTTTCGTTCCTTGTTTTAAATACAATACATGCACAATTTTGATCAAGAAAATATAAAAAAACCTAATCCTCAAATATAAATAAACTTACTCGTGGTATTTCCGCCGTCGCCAACTCATGTAAGGGTGGATATAATGATGGTAGATGACGTAATGATGAGGTCACATGAATAGGTGTCCGCGATATAGCGCATTTTGGGCTACCTAAATTAATAGACAGTGCATATTCTTTTAGTTTTCAGCAAGCCAAAATGTCAACAGATTAAGCATTCATCATAACATGAGTATTGGAAACCTCAGTGGCTCTTTCAAGTTCAGTACTACTAGAAACAATGTACTAATGATATTGTTTATGATACAAGCACATCATAACATCAAATACGCCTCTTTAGGTAAAAGTATGAAATAAATATGAAACTGATAAAAGCTGAAAAATATTATATTTGCACACATTACACTCTACGCTTTATTCATATAACACCAAACGCCCATATCACTTGATGTCATACAAAAAATATGAAAATTCCTAGAATATACAGGAAAGAATATCAAACTCATTTATGATACCATGTCCAACTAGAAACCTCCGCAATTTGAGAATTCCGACTTTGATAAGAATTTATTTATCTTGAGTAGTAGGGAGCCAGTGTTTGACTATTATAAGATAAGTCGTAATTGTTCGGTAGGCTTTAAAAAGATTGTACATATGCGCATGCAGGAAAGAGTTTATTTTTGTTAAATAAGTAATCACCACTTCTACCAAAATAAGGTTCTTTCAAGATACAAGGCTAAGACACCGAATTCTAGCCAATTCCTTAGTCATAACAAAAAGCTGTTAAGAGAAGCTGTCGTATTTAGCCTGGTCTTACCAATCCCTTTGGGTGTATTCGGGCATGCATGCGTGCGGCTAATGGCCTCCATTGTTATCGCCTGCCTAGCGTGTGTTTAAAGTTAAAACAATGTCTCTATAGGCGTCCAAACCTCTTTTGTTTAAAAATTCACTGTCTCCAAAAGGTCTAAGTAAGACAAATGCTTTTCAAGTGAAGTACACAATCATTAGAAGACACAGCAGTGTTCGGCATATCTTTTCACAGTTTCCACAATGCAACTTGAATTCACTTGAGATTCTCTAATAATTGTTTTGCATTATTATTATTTTCAAGACTACATCCATTTGTTAAAATATACTCTTACAAAACAAACGACTACAAAGTTCAAAATTATGTTACTGCGTGCTGCTTAACCTTTACTGTTCAATAAAATATCCACACAAAATCATCGAACACTGACTGTAAAAAACTTGTTTAGTTCAACAGCTACAGCTTTCTCAAAGCAATGTGTTCCGCTGTAACTGTATCTTAAACGTTATTATTTCCAATTTTGAGATCTATCAACTGGCTCGTGGTCATTGCCAGTATCATCAGCACGACGAAATTGGCATCAGGGCACTAACTAAGAGGTCAGCCCTTTCTACACGATTTCTTAGCTTTCTACACATTACATGTTAATAGTGATTCTGGTGGCTTGTGTTAGGTTAAAAGAAAGAAAGAAGAGCCTTTCCAAGAGAGATTCATGGCAAAGTTAAGAAAAGCTGCCAAATAATATCGGTCAGTAATATACGCCATATGGCAGGTTAAAGATCGTATCGTATAAAGATGGTAAGCTCTTACATGACATTTTGTGAGATATTCCATGCAATGACACTATATAATAACCCCAGCTATAACATATGCTATTTGTGCCACAGTGCCAAGCACACAGGTGGTGATCGACCACCTATATACTCTGCTGTCTTGACTCTCTATCATCCCACGAGTGCCGCTACACGGCGTATCTAGAGCATCGTTCCCATAATATAGTTGTTTTAGATAAGACACCTCGGCCCGCTGTCGGCTCAAACGAACGGACTTTTGCTATACGATCACTAATTATCAAAGTGGTGTACCGCAAAGCCATTCGATGTCGTTTAAATACTTTATTTTCGCAGTGCTCTGATTCATCAGCTTTAGTGACAATCGGTGATTGAAGAGCAGAAATCTTCAAGAATAAATAAATAATAAAGAGATAATTGAAGTATATACCAAAACAAATACAGTCAATTATATTCAAAATACAACAAATATTGACGGTCCGTTGTTATTGTTGATCATATCTCGTTGTAGTTATCTTTAATGTGAAGTATAGGATAGGTTCATTATACCTTAAATGTTCGTATAGGGGATGGAAATTGATAAGTATTTGCGTGGTCAAACTCAACGACAAAAATGTCATCAACTCCCTTGCATTGTTTTTTGTGTGGAAATGCCAAAAAAGTTTTCCTATATATATTCATTGTGGTTTCATAATTTCTAGAAGTCATGTATATTATGCTTATTATTTAAAGAAAGTTCCCTATTGCTAAAAATAACAACTGTCATTTTCATGAATTAGAAATATTCGAACAAACTGTGAATCTTGACTGCATTACGTATCAGCCTAATCACTTTTTCATGTTGATGGCTTCTATCATATTCCTTATCGATGAACCAGGATATATTGGATCATCTCCATCGATCAACTATAAAGCGATTTAAAAAGCTAAGGTATAAGTAACATTTATTCTGTCAGCAATTGACACCCATACGAAATATTTTCTCAAAAAATTATTACAAATTGAATCCTTCAATAAAAGGTGCAAAGAAACTCACTTATATGTACGGTAAGCTTGCAATGGTTGATCAATAATAGTTTCATATGAGATTGTGTCGATCTTGCTACGAGTTTTATCGCCTCTAAATTAAATCAATTTGGACTGACAGCTTGGCGCCTTCTGTTATCACTGAACTTTGTAGTACAGTTATTCCACAGTTGTGATTGCGGTCCAAGCATCGATGAATCATTCATGTAGTACAGATAATTTGGATAAACGGATTTTTCGAGAATTGGCCCCTATTGCTGTAAACATGCATTCTATACACACCTCAGAAGAAACCGGTCGGTGTTGGCACGTTCAGACATTACTGTGACAGCGATAGCTGAGCGAGCGAATATCGCATAGCGAGGAACTGCCGCTACAGTAACCAAAAGACTCCGTTGTTTTGACTTCAAGGCAAAAGATACAACAATCGGCGACCAGAAGACCAATTGGACGGACAATCGGCTTTCCTCATTCGAGAGATAAAACGAGAGTAGCTATAGGTAAGTGTTTCCAAGCTCTCTTCTAATGAAGGATTTATAATAAAGACTCCATTCGCTGTTATGTATGAAACTGATACATGACGCGGAGCTCCATACCACGGAACGGATAAATACTAGTATAGTTCACTACTACATTCGGTCAACGCTGTGGAAATCCTATGCTGGATCGATAAGAATGTTTCTTGCCTGAGAATTTGACAAAATCATAGACATGTAAGCTAAATAGAATGGTGATCTCGTTTTGCATTTATGAACACAGTCGGTATTGTATTTCCAATATGTATTTCAGTCAACCGAAATACTATTGAAGGATGAAAAGTCATAAAAAGAAATCATATCGGTCAGCATTCGGGGATGTTTTGGTACGTGAAGTCACTAGTCCAGTTGTTCTAATATGCTGAAGCTAGAATGGAGATATTGTTGTTCTAAATCAGTGAGGAAAGCCGGAAACCAAATTTTCAGTCACAGACGCTATAGACAATCATCTCAAGTAATATTTTATTTCTAGCTATACATCCACAGCACGTGGCAAGAAAAACCGAAATAAAAATCTTTAATCAAAACAAGAACTCAAAATATGTTAAATCAAAATGATATTCGTTATTTAATACGTATAATCGAACACACAACAGCTGAAAACATAACAATCGCTTAATTCGATTCTCAAAACAAGAAAGTGTAGAAACGCACACATTTTATCACGTGGTATTTCCTAATCCAATAAGATATCAGCAAACTAAAACGGTAATTTGTTTCTTCATCAATCAAATTTTGAAACCTAAGAAAACCAGATTTTACGATACATTGGTTGGTTTGGAAATATGGGCACATTTAATTTGCATTTGAAACCTACCCTACTTTTATGCATCAAAAATGGACTGAATATTGGAAAGGAAAATATATATTCACAATGCTTAGTATAATTATCATGATCATAGTAATTATTGCTGTTTTCAATTTTTTTTGCAAAATGAATTCAAATGGATTTACATTGAAACTAAGCTACTCTTTAACAATAACACGCAGTCGACTTCTTCGTTTAATTCTTCCTTCTTTGAAAACATGTCGTATTCCATTCAATTAAAGGCAAGATTCTATTTAATGCACCCTTAGGGGGCTGAGAAAATAATTTTAAAAAGTCGTTTAGGCTGTGATAGGTGAATTTGTTATGAATCTATATTGTATTATAGAGACAATTATATGTGAACTTCACAAATAAATTGAAAAAAATATAGTTTCTACTTAAGTTATTACAAATTATATTCCGGCAAACATGAAACGTGTTAATGTAAATGTGGAGAAAAATTAAACCTACTCCTTGTCACGAGATTGTTGTGAAAAATGTTAAAAATGGTTATACAAAGAAAAACTATGTTATTAATAAACAGTGTTCTCTGTGGTAGTACATTTGTTATTAATCTTGTTTATTGTATTTATATATGTTATATTTTGCTGTCTACAATATTGTTTGTATGCTATGACTGACAGACATGTGATAGGAATGGTCAGAACAAAACAAGGGACTGATATGACAACAAATTAGAACCACCAACATTGGCAGCATGTTAGATTCAACTGCCGCCTGTGTTAAACCTGGAGAGCATCATAAGAATACGTTTTCAGAGTTTTCAAGGTATTGTTTTACAATATAGAAAACTATACAAATTGGCAAACTTAAACATATTATTTATATTTTACCATGTCAGAAACTATAGATGATATCAGATTGCGTGTGCTTGTAGTGTCTTAGTGTGGCTTTACATTAATCATACCGACTAGCTTTTTTAACAATGTTGGACAAGAACCTTGATGGATTTTGATCCTACGAGTAACTTATATTATAAAATTAATTGAACTTGGTTTTAAACTACTTAGTTTACATCCTGTTTTTAATAACCCTAAAAAGGCATGAAACAGAAATTTACAGATCGATATATCTGATTAGATTTGCAGTGTTGATATTTTCCCACTGAACGATATCTACTATATAGCAAAATATCAAAATCAAAACTTATACAATTATGAATATGACTGATTCGAATTTACAAAACAAGAAGAGTGATGAATCATGATTTTGGCAATGCCAATAAACTACGATAAGCGAAGAACCACATACGACCTTATATTAATCAATATTAATAAATGTCATTTAGCCAGTTTCTCTGTAAGTTTGTAGGCTTTAGTACTTTATGATATATCAGTTATTTTTAGTTTTGATTGAACATTGCCTATCAAAAGCGAGAAAAACTGGTAAAGATTTCATAAATTTGACTTGTTGAAT
>JAUPMF010001652.1:0-11632 GCA_031471435.1 Stomphia didemon | reverse complement strand
TGGATTTGGTAAATGTTCGAGTAAACACACTACAATGACAGATAATAGTAGGCAATATTTCTCTATGTACTGGATTTGGTAAATGTTCGAGTAAACACACTACAATGACAGATAATAGTTGGCAATATTTCTCTATGTACTGGATTTTGTAAATGTTCGAGTAAACACACTACAATGACAGATAATAGTTGGCAATATTTCTCTATGTACTGGATTTGGTAAATGTTTGAGTAAACACACTACAATGACAGATAATAGTTGGCAATATTTCTCTATGTACTGGATTTTGTAAATGTTCGAGTAAACACACTACAATGACAGATAATAGTTGGCAATATTTCTCTATGTACTGGATTTGGTAAATGCAATGAGTGGCTATAAGCTTATGGTCTGAGTAAGGCCATGCCAGGAAAAAAAACTGATTTCCAATTTTTTTTTAAAGACTGAGCAATGAGCAAGCTATATATATGTTAAAACGCTGTTTAATATATGTCATTTTATCAGTAAAATACACACACAATTTATAATTGATGAAGGACATGCAAATTAACCAATTAGAACACGTGATTTTACTCGATGTAGCTTGCGCCATAAATGAAACCAATTATTTTATGCATTGCATAATTATAGAAATGGATCCATATACAGTGTAGCATCCTTTCATGAATTTCAAAGGCGCTTTACAATGTGGAATACGGACTGCGATTGCATAGCATCCACATGTGGGATTGACTTAATTTATTGCTAATTTCCTTGTTGTATATGATTTGAATAGGTTGGGAGATCACAAGGCAAGCATGAACTCTCCATGGAAGGTGTTGTACCCTTAAAGTTCATTTCAGAGTTCATTACACACTTGGCTCAGAAAAATAACAAAAGGACAGAGAGAGCCAAGGCCTCTATTTGCCTGTGGTTACTAAATAACATCATACGAAGTCTGGCTGTAATGGATTCAGTTACACAAGGTAAGAGATAGTGTAAATATACTGTAACTTCAAACACATCTTTAGTTACTTCATTTATTATTTACATTTAGGACCTTGGTGGGACATTAAAGATGATATGTCTCCAGAAATGAAATACACCAAGGTAAGCATGCACAGTACTGCTCACTTGGAGAAACAGACATTCAGCTTTATGCTGACAACTGTATGGCCCAAACAAGGACAATAATATTACTTGTTATGGTGTTTAGCATGGGAGAGTCATGACAGGCCTTCACAGGTCTACTGTAGTTTATATTCATTTCTCATTGTTGGTCGCACCAAATTAAAACTGGACTGATGTGTTGGCATTCTAATAAATAGTCTTACAAGGTCACATACATTTCTGTTTTGGCTGTAGTTTAATATTGGTAACACAAAACGGTGTATCTTTAATTACAGTCATGAGCAGGCCATACAGGTCATATGTTAAAACCAATTACACCATCAAAACCACATATTTAATAATATGACTAACATAAATGTTAAAAAGACTTCAATCTGGGGAATATTGTGGTATGCCTTGTATGGCTAAACATCAAGGCTGTTCCTTACTATATCCATAGCATAGAATGTATGATAATATATTAATTAAAACATTTCATTTTGTTTCAGATATTATTGTCAGTATTTGAGGTTTTGGTGCATGGTGCATATAGAGCTAAGCCCACGGCACTCCAATCTAACTACAAACAACTTATGAAGGAATTTTTTCAGGTAATCGCCTGATACTCTACATTTCTAATTTCAAATTAAGTGGCCTATTAGCTATTGTTTTCAATACAATAGGTTAAAGTTAATGAGGCTGGCCATGCGCAATGGTCCACTCACCGGTGTGTCAGAGTGTTCCAAAGATGCTTTGACTACACCAAATAACATGCGTGTGCATGAACGCAAAAAGTCCTGCAAAATTACAGCAAAAAAACCCACAAATGTTAAGATATGTGTACATCTAAGTGGTACTGTGTGTACATTGTTAGAAGATGTACATTGATTGGATTCTGAATTATTTTAGTGTCATCTTCCAAGCAAAGTCAGACTTATCAAGTTTTTGGGTTTTATTTGGTCCTGCTCTACTTCAAAAGTGCTTCACATAGACTCCTGCACAGTTAGCTGTCCAGCGGTTCTTCAGAGACACAGTCTTCAGATTGGATACATCTGCCTTGATTCACTGGATAAGCAGGATCTCAAAAACATGTCAAGCTACACATCTACAGGTTGGTTGTAATGTTTAAATGAATAATTTATAATGTACATGTAGTCATTAGCAATTTGTGTGTTGGGTACTTTAGTAATTTATTAGTACATTTTTTTCATGTAGTTATATGGCAATCCCATACATGTTTTCCCCTAACATTCACAAATCTAGTCTTTATTCTGTATTTTACATTTTGGATTCCCAATCTGAAAAATGAATATATGGCAGCCATCTCAAAGTACCCTACTTAAGACTTGTTCATTTTGACAAACCACGACTACAATGCATGCGGGAGAAATCTTAAGCCTATCTTTTATTCATTTTATTTAGTTTTGAGACATGTTGTTTTTTGGCTGGTGGATTTGTTTTGCTCTCAAAAACCCTTTTTTTTTTCAAAAAAGCCCACTGGTTCCATGTCAGTTCTTTAGAACTATTAATTTGCCTGTTTAAACTCACTTTGAAAATGAAAACAGAGTAACATTTAATTTGTCACTTTCAGCTGTGCTGTCATTGCTGGTACCATTGTGTAATCCAGTGCCAGCTCTAAGGGAAGGTGCAGTGGCATGTCTGAACAGTTTGCAGTCAAGGTCAACTAGCACTCTCCCACTCCCTGTTGGTGCCATTGTTAGTCTGTTGATAGAGAGCACAGAGGAGCTTGAGGCAGATCATGAGCATCTGCAAAGGTACATCTCACCCGGGCTCCACTAAATCTGATTTGAGAATATACTTGTACATGTATTTTATTTTATCTTATTATTGCATTTATGCTAAGACACTAGATTTAATATGCATCAACTGAGCAAGTACAGTCAAACCTCTATTAAGCAGTCACCCTCGGGACTTAGCCAACTGACCACTTAATAGAGGTTGACCGCTTAATAGAGGTTGACCACTTAATAGAGGTTGACCGCTTAATAGAGGTTGACCGCTTAATAGAGGTTGACCACTTAATAGAGGTTGACCGCTTAATAGAGGTTGACCGCCTAATAGAGGTTTTAGAATTAGGCATAAAATGTGGAAAAAAAAGAACTATAGAATGGTGCAATAGATTACGTAATGTACATTTTATTGTTATCACAACAGTAACCACACACAAGCCTATTTAATAGCTTAAACATGTTTGATGAGCTGTAAAATGAAACTACACATGCTTTGCTTATCGTCGTGTCAAAATACAGCATTGCATTGTAAGTGGTGACCGTTCAATAGAGGAGAAATACAATGAAATTAGCCAATTGGAAAGCCCAAAAGGTGATCGCGTCCGCTTAATAGTGGTGACCGCTCAATAGGGGTTAAGTTTATAGTAAATATGGGGAGCAAATTTTGGGACTTTGGTATGTGACCGCTTAATAGAAGATGACCTCTTAATAGAAGTTTGACTGTAAATCCAACTAGACGCACTATGGTGCGTTCACTCAGACTACTATTTATACTTGTAATCTTTTGAGTTTAATTGAGTTTCTTTTGAGTTCATTTGAGTATTTTGTGAGTTGATTTGAGTATCTTTTGACTTCTTTTGGATTCGCGGAAGGCGACGCTGCCTCGTTTTCATGTTTGCCTCGTTTTTATGGCACATTCTCGACTTGATAGACTGATAGAAACTGTAATTTAAAACTCTTGCTATCACAGGTAGCCCGAGTAATTATTTAAGATTTATCTTGAAGAAAAGTATTTTGGATGTTTCTAGAATTGTTAATTCACATTTGAATCAAGACAATTTTTTTGTTTGAATTTGAGGCCATCTTGTACAGTTTCAGTGCATGCTGGGTGATACTTATTCAGGTTCAAATTGATGAGTTAAGATTTGGAACATTTTAAAGAGAGCAGTATTTCTTCATTCATAATCAGAGATTTGAAAGAAAATATTTTAATTTTTTTAAACTTTGTAAGAAACTAACCACGGAAATGGGTCTTGATTCAGAATTAAATATTCTAGAATCATCCAAAATATTTATCTTATGACAATAATTAGATATAATATGTTGATGCATTTCAGTAACATTTGTCAAAATAGTGGTGGTTTTCTTTAACACACAGTTATCATTTTGTTTTTAAGGATTTTTGCATCAACATTTGGTTGTCTTTCTAAGTCAAGTCCAAAAACCAAATCTAAAATATCTTCAGAGGAAAAGAATTTGAAAGCAATGTTGGAATGTATAGTCAGACAGTCAGTCAGTGAAGAGACGCCTAGCTATGTACAGAGAATTGTACTGATTGCGTTATCTGAAGTTGTCACACAGGTAAGAACCATCATTAAAGAACATTCTATTTCACGGCAGAAAAAAATTATACCTCAATGTATGTAATTACACAATGCACAATGTCCTGAGCTTTAGTTGACAACAGGAAACTCTTGGACAGAATGGTGTAAATTTGATAGACACATGGTTGAACAAGACTAGACAATCAATAATATTAGTCAGTGAGTGATGTAGAACTGTTGGGTTTAGAAGGCAGTGATTGCCTAATGACTTCCCAGCACTAGATAGTATCTGACACTGGCTTTAATATTATTATTATAACTAGTGGTTTCCATGGAAAGACTCACAATAATATATGTAAAACATGGCTCTATGACTACTGTACATGGTAAAGTAAAACCACTTGAGTTGAAACAAACCAGGTTACTGAAATATGAACATAAACATCCTAAAATCTCAATTTGTGCTGGTGTCAGCAGCCTCGTTGCGGTGCAGTCTTTAATTACACTGTACTTTGCCAATAATTATTTTAAAATTCAGCTAACTGGGGGTTGCTTGCTTTGCAGAAATTATAATTTTGTGTTTAATTATTAGCCATGCAGGTATTTGTTTGTTTGATCAAATGTTTCAAATAATATGCATTATATGCTTTCTTATATCCATAGCCATTGCTGCAGTTGTGTCTTCCAAAGCTAGAAGTTTTGATAGCCAAGAGCAAGACAAATGGTAATTAACTCCATTAGTATTGGTCCTTTCTAGGTACTTTCTGTTGTTGGTGTTGTCAGTAAGTGATGACACTTGTGTTCCCCGTGTTTGATGGTTCACTGACCTCGTGATATGGAAAGCACTATGAGTCTTTCTGATACTGACATAAGCAATGCATACTGCTTTACATACGATCGTCATATCAATGCCAATAATTCATAATAATACATGGTATGGTAACAGGTCTTACTGTGGATGAGAACTGTTGCCTCAACCTTCTGATCAAAAAGTTTTCACCGGTTACTGCTGACATGTTAGAATATGAGCCAATCACATGGGATTTGGTTCAGATGATATTTGGCTTGAGATCGTCTGTGTGTCCAGGACACCCACCTCCTGCTGTCACTCTTCTTGGTCAGGTCAGTCATTGTACTCTTAGCCAATACAGTAATCAAATAGTGAATGTGGATAAACTAATGCACTTTAGGCAAAGCTAATCTTGACATAATGCTGGCCAGTGGTCTCTTGTTTTTTTGTGTGGCTATATGTGGGATAGGCCATGTGGTCTAAGGGCTCATTTGCTTTCATTGCCTGCTGATATTACATGTAGTTGTGATAATTTTGTTTGCTCTTTTCAACCTCAAATGTGTCTTGCATTCAATTTTAAATTAATAACATGTTTTTTTCAGATCACTGATGTATTTTTCCAAGCAATCCCCAGCAAGCAAGTTGCACAGGACATTGTGGCAGTGCTGTTAGATATGTTATTGGAGACCAAGAATATGCTGCTAATTAACAAAGCAAAGGACACTCTAGCACAGGTGGAAATTAGACTTGAATATTACTTTATTATTAAGACCACAATAAAACATCTGATTGACACAAAACTGGTGGGCTTACAGTACAACTCAACTTTTTATGGAGTTTCCACCATGGTAACACATTAAACTCATCACCAATATATAAACTTTCAACTTGATTGGCTCACTCGTTTGCTGCACTTGTAAAGACTCAAGTAAAAACTTGAAGATCAATTTCATATCTCTGTTGCACTCGTGTATATTTCTCTATTTATCTCCACATGAAATAGGTGACTCTAACTGCAGACAATGTGGTGGTTGAACTATGTAAACTAACAACACACCAAAACAAAAAAACACCCAAGAAAAAGAAATTGAAGAGGTATAAGTTCATATAGCAGATTCTATCATGATTTGGACACATGACAAATTTCAGACGAACAGTAACAGAGCAATATGATTGGTTAACCATGTTACTACACACACTCACTAGGATTTATAAACTGTATGTTTGTTAAATTCAATTCTAATTATAATGCACATAGACTTTATTAATATTGATTGATATTCTTGGTATATTCTTGGTAGAAGTGTAGTGCCAGAAGATTCTGTAACAGATGAGATGTTGGCATGGCAACGGGTGACAATTATTCTAGAATTGTTGCAGCATAAAGTGAATGTTTCAGATGAACATCAGTTGATACCCACATTGTTTGCAATTCTGTCAAGGTATGTACATCATTCCAATCTAAATGTTCAAAATAAAGTTTGCAAAGTGACCTGATTTTGTCCCAGTTCCATGTGTACAATCAAGGGCGATAGGACATGTAAAATTTGTCCAAAATGAGTGAATTATTACCAGAAAACTGAAAATTGATACAACCTGGCACTTTCCCAAATAAACGATTATGCAAATCTGCTAAAGGGTTGTGCCGTAGCCATGTAGTTACATTACAACTTGAAAAATGAGATGTTGAGATAAATGGTATGCCCCCATTTATATTATGGTGCATTAGGTGTGTAGAGATGGACGATTCTCTTCCAGTCAACTGTGATTACATCAAGCAGTTAATCTTGGATGAAATACTAAACATCTTTCAGCGGGTGACAAACAAAGGGAAACTTATTACTAAAGGTAAGATCATGTACATGTAGGTAAGGCTATTTTGGTATAAGTGGGAAACCATTATGGTCCAGTTACAGTAGGGTGACATTCAAATGGCTTGATTCTGATTCCAATCACACTCACAATTTCCAATGCAATTTGTCTCGCAAATATATTTTTTGCAAGTTGCACGCATGATTTGAAATCTCAATTCTCGCTTCCTCTAAATGTGCAAAGAGTCAAGTTGCAAGACCATGTCACACGTATAAAAAGTAGAAGCCGGTTCTACTTTCCGTGCAGCAAAAGAATGAAAGTTGTGTGAGGGGATGTCAGAGGTGAAAAACGCTCATGCAACCTTCAATTATTATTTTTGCGAGACATTTTGCACGAGAAATCGTTGCGTGTGCCTTTACTGTTACAATACGGAACCATAGGTTTCCAACTTGTATGAAAATTACTCTGCTTTACAAACTTATGTGTACAAAGTAGTATATTATGAAGTCAACCTTTTCATATCTAGGCTGTATATTTCACATCAACAAGTTGGATTCAACTACACATTGCAATAACAAATGAGTGCTCCATATTACCTATTGGCTTGCAACCAACAAATCAGAGTGTGCATTGTATAAGTTAGTTATTTTCTAAATTTATATTTAATTTTTTTTTGCTTTGTTTTAGATGTCCTTCCAGAAGACCAGTTCAATGTAGAGCTTATTGTGCAGTGTATCCGTGTATCTGACAACCCCCAGACTCACCATCATGCTCTTCTTCTCTTGGCTGCAGCAGCTAAATATTTCCCAGTAAGTTTAACTAACAGGGTTTTCAAGAGTTTTGTGTAAATACAGGGAATTGATGCTTTTGATTTCTCTATTTTATTTTCAGAACGTTTTTTCTTGCTAATTTTTTTTATTTAGATTTCACAACAATAAATTAATTTACATCACTTCGAATTAATACACGCCCCTGGGGATTGTGGCATGCACAGTCTCCTGGTGACCACCACTCACTCACTCTATTCTAATAATGAGGCATTTGATTTGGTGTTTTTGTTTTCCAGGAGAAAGTTCTCCACAATGTAATGTCCATCTTCACTTTCATGGGGGCAAATGTGTTGAGGCAAGATGACAGTTATAGTTTTCAAGTCATCAGTAAGACAGTTGAGACAGTCATTCCTGCTCTTATCCAGGTACAGTAAATGTACCTTGATGTTTTTTAAAATGTTTCTATTTTTAATCTTCTTACTTTTCCAAATGCTTTATTCTGAACCACCCAGCAACAATTCTTTGGTTGCAGTGCAATGTGGAACCATTTTCTACTCAGACATGCAAAAAAAAGATTAACAATTAATCAAATTTCATTTGTTAATCCTTTTAATATGTCAATCCTAGGCTGGTGAAAGACAGAAGATCACAAGTATTAAGGGAGCACCATCGGTATCTGTTGATGACGTGGTTGCTATGGTTATAAGAGTATTTGTGGATGCCTCCCCACATGTGCCAGAGCACCGGCGGTTACCAGTCTTCTCTCATCTGGTAACCACTGTTGGTGCATCAAGGTTTTTGCATGTTACCTTGACTTTGCTCTTGGAAAAATATATTGTGCATTCATCAGAACCAGAAGATGAAGAGGTTGGTAAATCATTTTATTATTTACTTTTTATTATCAATGATTTAGAAGTTAAGGGCAGGTTACTTTTATTGTTAACTATTACTAGTAGAATGATTTGGTTGTTGTTCAGATTCCTTTTTTAAGTGTTCAATGTACATTTACTCTGATTGGCGGAGATTCTGTCAGGGTTATTTTATGAGAAACATTCTACACGTCTTTGCATGATTTGTGTTAAATGTAGCTGTGCATAGTTGTGATAATGATAAATGTGTTATATTTGTTCAATAATGTACAGTATGCTTCCATGTGTCTGCAGGGTTCTCTTCAATTGCCTCTTGACTTAGAGTTCTGTCTTGGTTTATGTCATGAATTTGAACCAGATGTCCAGGTGTGTTTTGTGTAGTGTAGAAAACATTTAAATGAAGTGCATGACTATAACTAAGTATCTTCTTACACAGGCTGAAGGGATGCTAAAACTCTTGAACTTTGTGACACAGTTACCAGCTGAAAAGCCTGAAGGTGAGATAAATGCATCCTGCTACATGTACAGTGTTATGGGATCTACATTTTCTTAGTATGCAAATGCCCTTAAAACTATTTTGATCAGGAAAGTGTCTGGTATGATATTTACTGGTTATGTATGGCATTCTATGGAATACAGGCAAATGTTTCATGAATAATAAGACCTTGGCACACTACCTAATAATAACTAGAAAATTGTGCACCACTGCTAGCAAACCTCATGAACTTTACCAAGTTCTGGAATAGATGTAGATATAGAATGATATATTAATAGCGATATAGATTTTATATTATCTGTCCTAAAAAGCAGAGCTTGATAATCAAAACCATGTTCAAAAGACATCCAACACTCATTTGCTTGTTTTTTTCTTTGTATGAATAAAATGAAATACCTGTCATTTTCCTTTTACATTATTACATAAACTTACCTACATGTACATGTACCTAACTGTATCTTGTACTTTTAACAACCTTTATTTACACATCTTGTTCATTAATCTGTTTGTTGTTATGCAGTTGGTCAGCGACTCAGAGCAGGTAGAAGAAGCACCAGTCTGTTCACTGCTAACCCTGCCCTGTTTGATGTGCAGTCTCACACGGCCAAGCATTTAAGGCAATTCAAGTTTATCACAATTGGTTTTCTCCCTACTGTACTCAGCAGTGATAGCTTTGTTTCCAAGGTAAAAAAAGTGAACAAGATATCTCATTCTATATGTTCAAAATGCAAATTGAAAAGTGTTGTGTTGTGTGACATGTAGCATCATCATTGGGGCAAATATGTTGAGGCAAGATGACAGTTATATACATGAAACTCTTATTGGTGATATCAGAGAACCAATAACTAAATATAAAATAAGCTTTTTCTTCTCTGGAATTTACTGTTCATTTCCTAATCCACGATTCTCTTGCATTTAGTTAGCAGAGCTTGACAGTCAAACAAAGAATACAATAGAAAAAACATACTTGAGGTAAGTAAACAACTCATCACGCTATGCTGTTAGGCAACTTAATGTACATGTGTGTAATTGTGTTATATAGTTTGATAGAAGAGCTCCTGACCTTTGTCACAGTCACAGCACAGTATGCCGAGGGACACACCCAGGGCACGACTGGCAAGTTCTGGCGGGCACTACTACATAAAACATATGACATCATTGACAAGGTACATGTATTGTTATTCTTCTGGAACTTATCTGTTTTCTCCATGTTAACTTGCTACAATGAAAACCATGTTAGCATCTAGTAAAAGACAGCAAGTGCAAATAATATATATATAAAAAATAAGATTACAAAGTTAGGGACTGTTTTATTTGCACAATATCTTGATGCAGTTTTCCCATTATGATAGCTACATGTATTTGATTGTTTGGGCTTTCAGGCTTTTTATTTTCTGGAATGTATGAGATTTGTTGTGTTATTTGTACTGTTATTTGTAATATACAGCCATTGTCAAAACGGTTGTCTTGATGAAAGCATTCGAACACTACAATATATATAGCATCCAAAATGCAAACTTCTATAGAAGGGAGTATTTGTTTGGCTGCGGTCATTATGCTTTGACGGAGCTCACATTTGTGTACAGTGACCACTTGTATCACCTTACATTGTATGTTCAAGAGTAACGAATATATAATGAGACACATGATATATAATTATTATGAGTTGACGATGGCTGTGTAGTTATGACGTGTAAGTTACTGATACCCTGTGCAATATTCCATTAGGTCAACCAACTGCTACCAGCTGATGTTTTCATTAGTGTTGTTCGTAGACTGTTACAGAATTCCTATACAACAGTCAGGAGAAAAGCTATGGAACTTCTTAATACTAAACTGGCACACAATAAAGTCATCCAAGAACAGGTACAGTGACCCAATGTCGTACATACATCATAACCAGAATGAGAACCAGGACAAATGTGTCCAGAATGGGTTTTGGCATGAGCTACATGGGAGATTATTTGGATTATTTGTAGTCAGTAGAATTTCGGTAATCTCGAATCTTCCTCCGAGTGAGTAATGGTGAAATACGGCCGAATTGTGGTCGAGTACAGCTGTGATTTTATTCTGTGATTGAATAATCTTCATACACAAGCTTCATATTCTCACAGTTCATGGTTCTGGTGAGGTGCACGGAAGCTATGTACCTGATAACAAACACATATGCAAATCTCTTGTAATGTGATACAACCACACTTCACCTCACCTTACCCCTGCAGTAATTGATGTGGTCCTTTTTTCTGAGCAGGAAGAAGAGTTGAGTCATCTTGTAGAAGATCTGTTGTCACTAGTACACGCACCTGATGGCAATGAAACACCAGTCAACCGGCAGACTGCCCTGTACAGCCTGAAATTACTGGCTAGATTGCTAGCTGAACGACAGGCCAATACATTCACCAAGGTATATATGCAGTATTCTACTAGATACAACGGGCAGGCACGTGCTTGCTGGCATTCAAACGAGACTATGCACATGGACGAACTCCTCTGCATTGTTGCTGACGCAGC
>JAUPMF010001642.1:152-11634 GCA_031471435.1 Stomphia didemon | reverse complement strand
CTTCTTATACACATTCAATGAATAATAGACAGGCGAAAAGAACACAAATTTACCACCTTCAGATATGCATATTAAAAAAATATCGCCGAAGCAAGGCAACAATGAACTCGTGAAAATTGGCATTTAAAAATTAAAATTCTAAGTTTGAAACAAATGAGATTTTCTTTTCTACAATAATATTAAAGTAGAACAAATCCTTGTGTGTTAGAATTGAGGTAAGAGTCTTGAGTATAGTGAACAAAACAAGTTATGGATTGAATTAATATCGTCAAGGCTTTTTGAAATGACATCGTTGATGACGGATAATTTCCACAGCTGAAATACGAAACATTTGTAGATTGGTCGTTGAAAACACAAAGACGACACCGACGTGAATCACAGTATGTGTCAAAATGTTAATCTAGATAGAACTCAACACGGGAACTGGAAGTCTAGAAGAAGAAATCTATATTACCGTAAACCTGCCGACAAGGAATAGTCGAGTACGGGTCTATGTACGGAACTTCTCCGTTCCTTCTCTTCTTCGTCGCGTACTTCATGAACCTGGAAGGCAAATGTTCACACCAAGTTGGAGAATTTTAAACACTTGGGACAAATATTTGACTTGTAACCAGATGGCAATGAATTGGTATATATATTTTAATATACCTCCAGCCCAATCCCACTAGTTTGGGGATTTGTGTCCATCGAGGCAGATAACATGCTTGGGGAGTGTGGGAATAAGTATTGCTTAGGTGGACACGCCAGCCGTATTTCGGAAGAACGCTCTGGTAATCGTCTGCTTCCTGCACTTCCTTCCCTTCCGAGGCCATTTTACGGCCCTCTTTTCCCTCTCGATCTCTTTTCTACGTACATCGATCTATTATGTTGTTGATTTTTGTAAATTGACTTAAAATTATCATAACGTGAGCCTGCGTTGTTGTGAGGCAGCGGTGGAACTTCGAGCCCGCGTTGTTAGAATTTTTAGTATAAGCGGATTCCTATAGAACCAAAGTGGCACCAAAGTAGGTCCAAAGTACAAAAAAAAAAAAAGCGTCAGTCTTTTTGGATTCTGCAAGCTTCAAAACGGATTCGAAACTCTTTAGCGGCTTTGCCATTATTTATATATAAGCTTAGTAGAATTTCAGATTCAATTTCTGTGGAATTCTGTGCTGAACAAAATAGCGCTCATCACTGAGGTCTTATCATGTTTATCTGGAAACTTCTTCGCGAATACCTCCTGAGTGATAATATGATATCCCGTCCTACCGACTCTCGTTGATAATATCCAATTCTAGAAAGAAAAGGGGGAAACCAATCTAGAAAGTTGATTAGTCGTTTAGTAGCGATAACAAGGCCTAGGAATCGAAATGACATCGCCACGGGCATCGCAAGGAAACAGCTAATTTTAAAGTAAACATTGTTATCTTGAGTAAGAAAGAGGTTTGTGTAATATTCGATGTTTAATTTGCTGTATTCCTAGTGATGGATTGACAGTTAAACTGAACCGCGGGAAACAAAATGGATTAACAACTGAAAAAATGATTGCTTTTTAAGCGGCATAACTTCTCGGGGCATTTTTTCGACGCTAAATATTAATCAAAGAAAAGTTGTTTGGAGTTGTAGTGGTCGATCTATCAGAGAATATCGGTTGTCAGTTTTTCTTTGGTTTCTTTGGTTTCTTTGGTCGATTCATTATTTCATCTCAGTTCAGTTTTCCGCCAAACAGCATGCAGACGCGTCGGCATGCATTAGACCTGCAACTTTTGACTGAAGAACTAACACAAATCTACTGGCCTTTAGACAAATTTTATCAGAGTCTAAATATAAACAACATCCACTTATGAGATCAAGGACCACTTGAAACTGCTATGAACTGGTTTGTTAGACAAATCATTTACCAATATTTCCCACCTTATAAGTACGCATGCATCGTAAAACTAGCTTGACAATTTTTGAGTTGCCGGCTCAACTTTTCCACCACAGTTAGCCGCACACTAGAAACATTGATCCAGTTAAAAGATGCTCATAAATTTATTAAAAAAACATAAATGGCGTCGGGTATATTTTGAGACAAGGTATTCTTTATTATTTCCCTTGGTGATTCTGTTCGAAGATCGATCTGTGGCAATCGCTATACCAACACATTTACAGTGGTCAATAGCCACACGAATTAATTGCTAATCATAACTACTACTTCCTAACTCCTGTCACAAGTGGTCCATGTCCTCCGTCTGTCACGCTATCGATCAGTGTTGCATGTTTAACTAGATATATCATCGCTAAGTGGGACAAATTGCGTCTCAACACGAGAATAATTTCACTGAGTTTGTCTTCCGTCAGTAGGGAAATCAACGACGGAAAATGGATAACAAAGCTTTTGTAATGTCCTAAAAAAATCTACATTTATCAACCGCTGTCAATTGTATAGCCAGTCACATTGAGCCACGTATTTTCCACGATTCATTTAGAAGTCGCGAATCCATGTTGGTTGTTTCTTTGGTACAGTGTGATGGTGGCTATGCATGGGCTATGACGTGCGTATGGCTATTGTGGAGTAGAAGGACCCGACCGAAGCCGGACACGTTTAGCCTGTTTATTTCATCTGTTTCTCGCGGAACTTACAATCACTCATCATTCATTTATATGGAACTCTGTCAGTGTATACTCGGCAAACTATCAAAAAGACATTCACATTATAATATATCACCCCTTGATTCGAAGGCCAACTAATTCCTTGTTAATTGGCAACCAACGTGATCGTATGGAAATCGCACCAAATGACTTGAATGAGCAGCTAGCTTCCGTGGAGATTAGGGCAGTGTGACCGGATATCCCAAAATGACCCTTCATATATACACCCAATCCATGCTCAACAGACACCATTCGAGACAACAACTGAACTCTTACTCAAGATAAGCAGCCAGTACTCAATTCCTGAGAGTAGAAAGATCTGCGAAGATATATACACCAAGTAAGGTAATGCACTTCAACAAAAGTTGTTCATGGTAAAAATAAGTAGATTATCAATCATTTGTGAAAGCTGGTTACAGGGGTGTTTTAGTCCCATTGATTGGGACAAGAGGCTTTCGTCGCAAAACTAGTAAAGCCATTAGTTCTTTGTTAGCAGTTGATCGTTAAATGTAATTCCAGATTACTGATCTCACTTAAAAACCAAGATCTGATACTAATCCCACATGAAACTCCAAACCATTCACCTGACATACTATTTAATGAGAAAAACTAGTATTGTGTTTCCCATACATTGGTGTTTTCCACTTGTTTTCTATATTTCAGCTAAAAACCTTTTGCTTTCGCCAGCTTACTGTTAAACAGCTTGCCAAACAACAGGTAGCGATTATTCTTAATAGGTAATCCGATCAGTTTGCGATAAATTTCAGTCATCTTCACTAGTGACTCGGTAAAGTAAACCGTTCAATGAGATGCTGGACTAATCTTGGTTAATCCCTTTTTGACAAACCCTTGACAAGGAACTGAGAACAAAACTACTCAGTGTCATCGGGTATTTTTTTTCAAACTAACTAAAGTTAAGTGAGACTATTTTTAAGCCGGCGTCATTCATACGTGTATACTCTCCGCGTGTAGCTGCATCATACAACACTGCTCGACTTGCTGTGAAAGATTCGTAGCGAAACCCCCGGTAATGTAGTCTAATATACTTATTTTTCCACGTGTAACTTCCATATATATTCCATTGTTCTGGCTATACGGTTATACAATGTACAGTCATTATGTTTGAAGTTGCTTCGTCTAGTAGTTATCAAACCCGAGACAAAGCCTTGCTTTTCTTACTGCGCAAACTCAACAAAAAGCCGTCAGGACACGTCAGACAAGCGTCTGCGCATGCCCGAAAATATTGACTAAACGGCAAAAACGGGTTTTAAAGCGCATGCGCAATTGTGTCACTTTTGAACACCGGTTTAACAATCCTTTTCGACTGAGACATCTGACAAACTAAAAGATGTCGGAACTGAAAAGTTTACTAAAAGATGTCGGATAAAGTTTACCGTGATGACAAGAAGCGATCAGTTTTACTGAATGTTCAACGTTCAAATATAAAACTATAATATGGTAATTATTATTTCTGATTATGAAACAAGACCGCTTCACTTTTTGTCACGCCGGCCATCACTGCGCATGCGCATGTTAAAATCACTCACACCAAGTAAACCTTTACAATAACTAAAAACATGCATGGTGTATATTATAGTTATATCTTTACTGAATGCTGATTTTTTTAAATGTTAGTTTCACGCAAAAATGTATATTATATTATATATTATATGTTATATTTAGCGCCAATTTCCCAAAGTTCAACAGCGCTTTACAAATTTGGTATAAAAAATACAATTATTGTATACGACATGTACAATATCTCAAAGTATGCGGCTCGCGTCGAAAGCGCTTTCAACTGTTCATGCAATAAGCGTTAGGATTGGGTAAAGTTAGATCATTTATTGCCTTAGTTAAAGAAATATTTCACTTCATCAACCCCGAAATCTCTCCAAGGAACAAATTTCACAGCGAATTAACTCGACAAGTCATTAATCTGCATTACTATTTAGCCACAAAATGACACTACCGTTACGTATAACACGCATTATACTCCCACTATATGACACATGGTTCCTTTCTACGCACGTTCGTCAGCTTTTTGAAACAGAGTCAGGGATTCCGGTACCCCCCTGTTTGTATGGAATCCCTTTACAGATGATTTTGTTACAAGTTAATGACGTCACAAGCTGATGACGTCACTGTATAAAACCCCCCTTGTTTATTTAAAACTCTAGCTACAAAAATACAAAAATACAGATATACAAAAATACACTGGGTGTGCATCCTGTTTCTCGTGTGAACAGTAACGACATGAGATTGCCTTCGAAGTTATAAGTTCATCTTTCGGCCCAGTACAAGTGGTAAAGTAGGAATTAAAAGACTTGGACCGAACTCGCTTCTTGTTTTGGCTTTCTTGATGGCAACACTATAATCATTTGTGTATAATCTTTATACCCATTCTGATTCAGTCTAAGCCATTTGAAATCCAGCCATGGGGAGTATATAGCGCTTCCCCCGCTCTCAAGGGAAACATTCTCGCATCCTTCAATTTATCACCAAGCTCTTTGCGTTCTGACAGATTCTTGGGCCAACACTTGAGCCATATTTCCTAGTGATTTAGTTCCATATCACGTTCGCGCGTCGAATGAAAAAAAAATAGTGTTTACATCCTGCGCCGGGTCTGTTTTAAGGTACTGGACACATGGTGCTAAATTTAAACGAACTGTCCAATGTCTAAGGCGTGGAAATCATAATTCATTACAGCATTACGGCTTTTCGAAATTTGATAAATCGGATTTACGCGGATTGTTCTGAGTCAGTTCTGTTGGTAGTCAAACCTGAGTATGAACTCATCGTTAACTGATCCACTCGTTTCATTTCCTAATGCAAATGAATCAGACTTTTAATTCCCCAGGAAAGTAGCTAAAACTGACATAAATACATCTTGTATATGTTGTTTATTTTCTTTAATACTGATGTGTTGATTAAAGTGGCTTACTTTGTCAAAATACATATTTATAAAACAAGCGATTACCAAGTACTTTGTGTACTACTAAATCCAGCTATATTTCGCTCCGTACTACATATAGTCGTTATTTATTTATACTGAAGCATATTTGGAATATACCAGAAAACGAGTACTAAATATGCCATCTGATATACTCTCCAACTAGTCATTGATTAACATCATCAATTCTATTCTTTTTAAGAGCACACAGTACTCAAGTTAAACGGATTTTTGTTTATACTTTTGTGTTCATTAGAAAAAGCCCAACGGCGGTTTTCGTTAATTGGCCTTTTCCTGCCCTAAGATTTGTTTATATTCCACATTAAGTTGAGGATTAGTATCCATCGATCTAACAACATTTTTAATGACATTTTTCTTAAACAATTATATTTTCATACCGGCTTTTCTTGCCCGGTAAATAAGATACTTTTATATTTTGATTTTTTTTTTAATCGATGCGTGGGTTTGTGTGAGTAGAGCCAGTGAGTTTTGCTCGCTGGTTTAGAATAAGAAAATACATACATTTTATATCGTTTCTCAAAATGGCGTTCGAGAGTTTAAACTAACAGTCGAAGGATTAGCGGTTCGTTATGATAATCCCTTCATAATTCCATGATGCTTTCCAGCAACTAGCAAAAAGAGTTATGAATGGACGAAATCAATCAAACTCAAAAACACTGTGCTTTTTCGTAGATTTTTATCGATTTTCTTCTGCACGTAACGCTTGTTTTAGTCCAATGTCGGTAATACTTTCTTATTCTGTATACTGAGATAATGGTCCCAGCAAAGCCATCGAGACGGCTAATCTCAACCGGTAAAAACCCCGGCGCACTTTAGCTAGTACTCAGTTCATAGAATTACGTTTCCAGTTTATATTGATTTGAATGGGAGCAACTTGCAAAAGCTGCTAAAATTGAGCATTTTTACGATAAAAACTCTGTTAAAGTAAGTAAGAATGGAAATCAATCTTCCATAGATTGATATCAGTCTCAATTCCTTGAAGTTAATTGTGCAATTATAAAACGCGGGATAAAAATAAATAAAAGTGAACTAAAATAAATTGTGCCACTAATTCTGTCGATTTAGTGAAATATACTCAGCAATTGCGAATATTCTAGTGAATCAATTATGAAGGCGCTTTGGCGTTGCACACGAGTGTTGTTGTTCGGAAAGAGCTAGAATTAATACGTTGAATACAAGTCGACAACTTTAATTCTCAAACGGTTATGAAAACAGTGAGTTTATTTCCTGTTTATTGACGAAAAAAGTAGACAAATCGAATGAAGTCCAAAAAAACGCCCTAAATGGACTTCACTTCAAATGAACGCATTTAAACACAGAAATACATTGTGTTTTTTGCGGGAGACTTGAAGATATCAGTGTACAGTAATGATAATATTTGGCTTTGCAGTGAAACTGATCTATGTAGTTTACCGTAGTTAACTATCAGCAAGACACCGAAGAGCCAACAGTGCAGGAAATTATTTGTTATAACATGACTGATATTCTCATTGTGTGGTAAAACTCTGGTTAGCTAATAAACTCGAGCTGTGTATATATTCGTGTAGGTTGAGTAAAAAGTTCTCTGTTTGTTTGAGATTAATTTAACCGAAATGTCTAGACGTTTAAAACTCAGCCCCAAAAAATAAACGACAACAACTGTTAATAAAATTGAGAGAACGGACAGATTTTGAACACTGGGTCAGCTAGGTTTCTTTCTTCATATTTGCTTTTTTGCTTTTATATTTTGTCCCTTTCTCTCTGTGTTTCCGGTGTTCTTGCAATAGAAAATCCCATAGGCTTCGCGACTTTCATTCGTTTCCCACCCTTTTCATCAGCAACACTTACGACTGATTGTACAATAATGCGTTTCGCATATTGAGTTTTATCGACTTTTTTCGATGGTGTAATGATCCAACATGCTCAACTGACGAGCCACTAGACTTACCGCGCCCGAGTATAAAGCGTCCACATAATGATTAAATACATTTAGACTTAATCTGCTAGCTGTACATTTGATCTCCTAATAGATTCTCTTGTCAACGGCTTTCCGCTTTGGACTCAATCTGGAAAAAGCTAATGAAATTAAGAAAACAAGCGAGTGAGTTGAATGAGTGTAGGTGGGCGAACTCGCAGGCCACGGTGTTAAGAAAACTGATGCAAGTGCTTTACACAAATGAAGTTCCGATGCGTATTGAATATGTGTTATGATGCATTTAAGCGAGCTACAGGCCTATTAGAGCATTGGTCCTCTGTGTTGTATACAATTCGTTGAGCATGTGTCTCGCCAGTAGGCTGGATAGAAAGGACAGCCGTTCTTCCAGTCGGCTCTAGCGCCTTCCACGCGTTGTATT
Organism: Stomphia didemon; assembly: GCA_031471435.1. Taxonomy (NCBI): domain Eukaryota; kingdom Metazoa; phylum Cnidaria; class Anthozoa; order Actiniaria; family Actinostolidae; genus Stomphia; species Stomphia didemon. The sequence goes on along the minus strand of JAUPMF010001642.1, from coordinate 3,717 downwards.
TCGTGATTGTATTTCACTGACTTGACAAGTCCCGGTTGCAGCTGTTTAATTAATTCGAAAGCGCTCGAACCTCTGGTTACATTATCGACAATTAACAATACAAAGACTTTCCGGCAAATAAACCTTTATTTTCTCCTAATGATGGTGACCAGTTTTCTTGACTCAATCCCACGTTTAGCCACCTACATTGGGGAGGGGCTAGCTAACAACGCAAGCCTATGGCGTGCGTCTGAATCGTTGCTTAGATTGTTTACGCGGTTTTGGAATCAATGTTTTCATTAAGAAAAGGCATTGAGACTAGGCCAGGCGTTCAACCTAATTATGCCCAAAGGAAGAATAGGTCAACAACGATCCAAACAAGTGAAAAGGTAATCGGTAATTCATTGGGTCTCCTGACGTACGAACTGCTGGCTGGTAATGCTATAAAACGAACCAATGATCAGTAGGTAGCCACTGTCGTCTTACTGATTTCGCCCTAATCGCCTTCTGACGTCTGAAATACAGTTATCAGGCCTCGAAGTTAACTTTCTTTTCCATCTACTTCGAAGCTTGAACCTGAAGAGATACGGTAAGATGTTCTGTTCAAAAGTTCATTTACACAACAAATAACAGTTATGCTATGTCAATAGCTTGTGTATCATAGCAGTGAATGCATTTGTGTTGCTCTTTTTTTTTTTTGCACCATTTTTTATGTCTTCTAATCACGGCTTTACATTTTAGTTTTTAAATATTTACTATATCAGATGTTTTGCAATTTGAAAATGATATTAGTTAAATATATATATAATTCAGTACCAAAGTAGGTGGTGTCTATACTGACATGACAGTGCTCGATACACAGAAGTGCAGAGCGTAGGTATAGAATGGTAGTGAATTAAAGATGAGACATGTTCTCTGTAACTCGGAGTTTCATGCTTGCGCAATCATCAGACAGGCTTTAAATTAAACTCCGAGTTACAGAGAACATGTCTCATCTTTAATTCACTACCATTCTATATAATTCAGTATATATATCATAATGTATTGTGCAAGCTTTGTGAATAACGAGTTTGTTAAAAGAATAACATTTTTTTCTCAATCTCAAAACAGAAATTATTGTTAAAGTTAAAACTGTTATAACTGTTTTTAAAAATGAAACAGTTCATTGCTACGCTCTTTCAAGTTTTCGCAAAAATTATTATCTAAATTTGAACAAACTCGTTTTTCTTTTCTTGTATTTATTTCAATTTCAATTCTCTCATGATTACACATTCGAAGTACAATCTAAACCGACAAAAAAGATAAAAAACGTTCAGACATTTTTCAATGAAAATATATAAAAAATAGTTCAATATATACTGCTGTAACTCGATTTATTTTAGACAGTTTTATTTGAAACGCTTTAGAGATGATAAAAAATAGTGGCTTTTGAGCCAGACTCTTGTCTTTATCAGATGAGGAAAACGTGGGAAAAAATCAATTTCACACTCCCTTTGCAGGGGGTCTCGCGCCTTTTTTTGCGCTGCACCTCAACAGTTTGTTGAGAGAGAAATTGAGGCCAGGTTGGCCGAGATTGAGAAACTGTAGGTTGAAGTAAAAATGAAAAACTCTGAAAAGAGAACAAAGACGTTGCGTCGTTTTATTTGAACCTTTTGAAATGATAACATCCTGTAGCATCACCATACTACAGAGAGAGCTTTAAAAAGGCCAAAGAAAAGAAAGGAAGCTCAAAGATAAAAGAACGGAGAAAAAAAAGAACTGCCAAATTAACTGCTAGCACATCGTTCGTCCCGAAAGGCTTTTCCGACACGACAACATCCTACAGCAAAGAAAGAATCGAGATTACTGCTTGCATACAAATGGGAAGAAAGAGATCATCTGCATTGCTAGTTTTCCCAGGCATCCTGTCTTCTTGTATTTAATCGATTTGTTTTCTATTTCAAAGACATCTGCTTAATGTGGGTGTTAGTAAAGCTTGCTAAGAAAGAAACTTTGATTATTGAGAACGCCTGTTAGTTTTTTTTCTTGTTGACGATGATGACTGCGTCCGTCCGACACGTGTTAGAAGTTCTTTGGGGTCTCGATGTTATCAAAACAACGCCGTTATTGCGTCAAGGAGAACAAAGATAGATTATACATTACAGGATGGAATCTTCCTGCAATAAAATATCGATTCTGTGCTCTTTGTGTATCGTTTTTTTTTGCCGCACGAAAATTTATATGGCGGTAAAAAGATCAATTTTCCAAATTTGCTCGAAAAATCAAAACAGAATTATGTTTAATGTAATGACGTTAATGTGACACGAGGCGCAACAACGCATGGTACAGTGGTACACAGATCCGGGAGCATTTCCCTCCTTTCCAGGTGTTATAAGCTGAGCGCACGCTATGTGGAATCGAATTAATTAAACCAGCGATCATCAAAAATGAACCATAAGCCACAAAGATGACGGAAACAAACGCTGCAGTGCTTCTCGCTGAGATATCGACAAGAAAAGAAAATAGTTTTGTTCAGTGGGAAAACTCCATTAAAATGTGCGTTTTCTCTCGAGTCGTTTCATAGCCGTTGAACTCGGTAATGCGAACTCCTTTACTGACTGTACATCAGTGGATATTAACTACAAGTGTTTGGGGTTTTCGAAGTGTTGATCGGTTTGTTGGGAAGGCTTAATGTTGTTTAGAAAGAACCGATTTGCTAGGGTTAAGTACTTTCAAGTGTCTCTCTAGATTTGACTGGGTGTTTTGCTGATCGAGTCTCAGGGACTATTTGATACATGTAAATATTGTGCGATTAAACGTTTATGGGATTTCCTTAATCTGCTTTAATAACACATCACACTTAGTTTACTGTTAGTCTAAACTTGGCCTGTTCTTTGGTGATTTGTGGGGGAGGGAGAGGGGGTGGTTGCGGCATAACAACTGAGCACAATCAATACGTACGTCGTTCTCGGGAAAGGCGTCGTGAAAGACAAGTAGTGTTTGCGCATGACCAGCCGGGAGAGATCTTATGAACACTTGGTCAATGATTTGTTATTTCAACGGAAGAACCCAGTTTTCAGTGTTTTTTTCCAGCTTTACGTCAGTACAGAAGACGAGATATCTAGTGGTAAACCTTTTCCTTAACATAACAAGGAACAGTGTGGAAACAACGTGTGAATTGATCATTGTGACTTTGTAACTTTCAGGCGGTCACCATGGGAGTCCCGATGATAGTCGTTATTCTTGGATTAGCCGCTCTCTGTCATGCACATTTGGCGTCACCGCCATCGATAGAAGAAGAAAGGTCGATGGCTAAATTTGATGCTGAATGTCCCCCAGGTCTTTGGTGCGGAAAGAAACGAGGACGTAACCAACAACTTCCCGCCAAAAAGTCGTTGGACGAAAGATTATCGATTGCTAAATTCGATGCTGAATGTCCCCCAGGTCTTTGGTGCGGAAAGAAGCGAGGACTGAACAAGCAAGTGCCGAACAAACGGTCTCTGAACGACAGATTATCGATGGCTAAATTTGATGCTGAATGTCCCCCAGGTCTTTGGTGCGGAAAGAAGCGAGGACTGAACAAGCAAGTGCCGAACAAACGGTCTCT
>JAUPMF010001609.1:0-11660 GCA_031471435.1 Stomphia didemon | reverse complement strand
TTAGTGCTGATGAGGGAATTTAGACGTTAAATGTCCCTGTTGGGACAATGAAAACCGAGGTGATCATGGTATTATGTCGATTATACTGTACATGTACCAGATGAATTTACAGTACTGTCAGTACAGATGTAGAGTAACAAAAGTTTTTTACCAGTTTTAAAAAGTCTTCAAAATGTCTTGGTAGATCAACAGGAGGTTCACGTCCCTCTTGCAAACAAGCCTGAAGAATGCGACTGGCTTCATCTCCATGGTTACGCAACTCTTTCACCTTGAGAAAAAATATGTTGAATAATTTTTCTTTTTCTTAGAACAGCTTGAATTATTTAATACATGTATATCATTGAAGCTAGTATACCTTCAAAGGCATCTTGAGAATAAACCCAGTCACCAGACAGTGCAGCCTTCTCACAAAGTAGTCCTGCCAGAAGAAGAATTCAATATCCCTTTACTACATGTTATCTGTTATAAATTCATGTATAATCAATGCATATAGATGTAGCCACATGCAAGTTAAGAATGTATGTTGTGGCTTAAAATTTATTTTGGTTTATAATTTTCAAACCAGTTTGATTTTGATTTCCCTTTGTCATACATTTGTAATATATCATCTACAACAAAGGGAAGTAAAATCAAACTAGTTCAAAACAAATTTTACCGAAGAAAATTTAACCCACAACATATACACTGCAGTGATGTGCTTTCTTCTTATAGAAGACAAATAACTGTTGTACATGTACAATACCTCATGGTGGAAATTTTTAGTTCCTATAACAAAAGACTTGAGAAAGGCAAACACGTCTCCCTCCACTGCCATATCAAAGACACCCTCATCATCTTCTAACACATCAAGAGCATTAACTAAACTGGTCCACTGACTGCAAGAACGCAGCACGAGAGACCATGCAAACTGAATGCAGGCAAGTAAACCCTGATTAGTCCATCCTTCCATGCGACAAAGCTCTTGATGAATATCAGGGATAAAGTTCTGGTCGGCCAGCAAAGGGAGTGAATCCTCTGCAAGAAACCATTTGAATTGATATATAATTTTTATATGATTTAATAATTTATTTTTATTGAATCCTTGCTCACAATAGTTGCTATAAATCATTTTTATATGTACAAAATATACTAACCACTGAAAGATGTCTGCATTTCATTAGCATCATCCAGTGGTTCCACATTGAAGCAGTACAACATGGCCATCAATAGAGTCAAAGTGACACTATCCAAGGTACCATCAACGTCTGTCACAGGGCATGTCTTTAGATAGGATATCAACTGCATGCAGTCACTTCTAGACAAAGGTGATTGACAGGCAATGCAGAAAACACACTCAGCAAGAAGTTGCCTCTGATCTGTGATGAAATCTATTAGCTGCCGCTTGTGATGCTCACCACCGATTGCTTGGCCTTTTTGAAGCTTCTCAAGTTCAGTTTGTATGCTGAGTTCCTTGAGCTGTTTGAGGATTGTGCTTATTAGTCCTGTAAATAAGGAAAACAAGTTTGAAAACATACTCCAAGTACATGTATGCCATGCTTCCTACACTAAATGTACACAAAAAGGTATTTTGATAATACCTGTAGCTATACATATTATTTGTACAAATTGTACTTGACAAATTGTACTAAACTGACTAAAGAAAAGAATAGGATTTAGTTGCCTTTGTAGCTCAGGAACACCCTGGACTTAAAGTGAGCCAAATATATAATAATTATATGAATGTATGTGTACATTTGTAGCTACATGTACTTTGTACCTTCCTTAAGAAGTTGCCCCGTAAATGCAGTTATCAGTCTAGTTGTGTCGTCATTCAGACCCAGCGTCCACGTTATGCCTTCTCTTGACTGCAACAAGATCTTCAGAGAACTAATGAGACAACGTCTACCATCATGATACAGCAGAACAGCAACTAACCCACGAGATAAGCCAGGGAAATTGGGCTGTTGCTGTTCTCCTGTCAGAAGAAGTTCACTGCAAACATATTCATTGAGGTTGAGAATGTCACTCAGAATGAGAGCTTCTTGGATGAACTGTTCTGGCAGCTTTTGTTTCTCTGGTTGGCCATTCAAATATATTCCATTTGTAGTTGCTTTCTTGATTTCTTCTCTGTGCACTGGATTCTTTGCCTAAAACAAATATTTACTTCAACTTGGAGAAAACATGTGATTGTTGTTGTTCATGATGATGATGATGATGATGATGCTCTTATTGTTGTTGTTAATTCCGTTATCATTGTTGTTGATGCTGTTATCATTGTTGTTGATTCCGTTATCATTGTTGTTGATGCTGTTATCATTGTTGTTGTTGTGTTATATTACATTTTGTAAGTAATGTAACAATGTGATCTACACAATATTGTACTCACAGGGTTTTTTAACAAAGACATAAAGTCTGGCTTAAACTTCTTGAGGGCAACTTCAAGATCATGCTGAAATTCGGGCTGTTTTCTGTACACTGCTCGTTCCACAACTTCAAGGAGTTCTTTAAATGGCCTCCAAATACCTACAATCGCACAGCGTTAGAGGACAAGCTTAGTGTAAATAGGAGTTCAAGTCAGGTCAATAATAGTACAGAAAAGTAATATCACGTTATTATAGAATGATGGAATAATTTGTACTTTACCTTCACGTTGGGCCGCCATTTTGAATCAAAGCGTGCTCGGCTTAGCTACCTCGCCTTTGCAATATCCGAGCGAGGCCTAAAAACTATTAAATTCACGTGACTAAAAATTGATTATAAAAGACTTACAAATGAATATATTCTCACTCTTGATTGGTCAGGATGGTTATTTTCATAGTATTGACAATAGGACTTATAACGAGTGTTTTGATTGAAACAATCAGAGTTCTAGGTTAAAATTCAAACATTTTCACGTGATTTAATTCTCGCTCTTGATTGGTCGTCAGAGAAACATGTTTACGTCATTGCATATCATGTGACCAAATAACGCGTTTTGATTGGATAGGAGCCGAGAACAAGCGCCTGTCTAGAATCCCCGCGTAAATTGAACATTGAACGCGCCAAAAAAACCACAACCGATTTGGAAGCTCACACTCGAGACAAGAGAATGGTTAGGTGGCATTTCATGTGAATATTTCATACTTCTAGCCTATAATTACAGTCAAATTCTTCTCGCATCCCGAGAACACATCTCTAACGCTTATTCAGCTGCAGTTTTTGTATTCGTCGAGGTGAAATTCAGGTGAGTTTAACGAGTGTGATTGTAAATGAAGACGAGTAAAACCGCGAAAACCCGTTTGGAGTGTGCTAAACAACGATACCTTATGGCATGATTCTCAAACCATAACAGCTGCAACAACGAGTCGATTGTGTTTTTTCTTTTACTTTAGTGTTTTCCAGAGAAATTGAATGCTCTTTTTATTTTGTTCAGTTATAATTCGAGTTTACCGGTCAAGTCTGATATTTAAATGTGCGCGTTGAAATTGACTAGACTTTGAAACGTCTACATGTACTTCAGTGAAATAATTGAACCTATTTCAATGGTTTCTTTTAGAATTTACTCCTTCTTCTAAATGAAGGATACAACATCATTAAACAATCCCGAAGGATTGGAGAGGACTACGTGTATCACTAGAGAACCTGATTGCTCTGAACAGATGTCTGCTCTTGCTCCGTGCAGACACCCTTCCCTATCCGAGATATCAACCATCACCACTAACGCAGCGCCCATCAAAGTATATCAGAATGAAAGTCACATTGGTAAAGAATGCAAATCAGAAGCTTTGGATTCCGAAATTGCAAGAACAGAGATGTCGATTGCTCTTCTAGCTTCGCAATCCATCAGAAATCACGGGGAATGTCGCGCGATTGTACCAGCGACTCCCCCAAAACCCTCCAAGAAAGGCGATCAAAGCGGTCAACACAACACTGGAGATGAACCACTCACACCTACAGCTAATCTAAAAATGCTAGTCAGTGCAGCAAGCCCAGCAATCCGAGATCGAGAGAGCAAGAAACGAGAATTATTCACAGACGCCGATCCACCGAGTCCTTGTGTTGTACCGTCCTTTGCGTTACCTATGTTCGATTCAAAAGTTGTTTACCGTAATGGAAGCTTCGTTCATCTAAACTCTCAAGATGGCTCGGAGAAAACGGCGATCAGCAGAAAGGACAAGTCTCTAGGGTTACTATGTCAAAGGTATTTAACGCTAGAGTAAGATCGGGATGTGTAGCGTTACGCTTTACCGCCATTTTCAGTCATAGAGGTTGTTTGAATTAGTAATGAGTTCCTCGTTTTCGCGGCATATTTTTTTTGGCGGGGAAACGAGATCTTGTCTACAAACCAAACTTATTATTGCTTCATATGAATCATCTTTTCTATCATAAGAAGCATTATCAAAATGATGTTATGTAGAAGAGTTTATTTGTTTATTTATAACGTGGTACTCATGGTAGTAATGAGTTTGTACGTCTTATATGCAAATTCGTCTGAGTTTTCCCTCCAAAAATAGAACTCCCACAGGCACAACAACCGCCATTATCACCAGTACTGCAGTCATGCATGGATACTGCATTCTACAGTCTTTTATATAGAATTATTGAGATCTAAACAATCTACAGCATGTGTGATGTTAATACCATGTATATGTATTTCTTGTAGATTTCTTGCAAAGTACCCAGAGAACCCATCTCTTGATGACAGAATAGAAATAAGCCTTGATGAAGTTGCCAAAGATTTATGTAAGTAAAGTTGTAAGAACTTGTGCCAACTACCTTCAAACTTACTTTGATTTTCACAGTAAATCTTGATCACACGTCTAACGCAACTCAAAGCAATTCTAACTGCATTTTTCCATGAAATTTAGGTGTAGAGCGAAGAAGAATCTATGATATAGTCAACGTACTAGAAAGTGTTGAAGTCATTAGTAGATTTGCCAAGAATAGGTACATTTGGCATGGAAAGACACGGTTACCAGAGACTTTAGCCAAACTTAAGGTAATAACTATATTAACAAAAGCGAACATAATATATACAAGTAATGCTGATTTCCTACTATGCTGTTATTTGAAATTTTCAAACCAGTTTGATTTTGATTTTACTTTGTTACATATCATCTAAAACAAAGGGAGGAAGTAAATTAAACTGTTAAAAACATTTTGAACCCAGAAAATTTTCATACCACAACATTGATATACACTGTAGAAGCAGTGTAGTGATGTTTGTGTTTATATTTTCCATCTGTAGCAATTTGCTTTTGCTCATGGGGTTACAAACAAAAGCTGTAGCACGGAGAAGGAAAATTCTTCAGCCAATCAAAGAAAGGTATGAACCTGCATATACTGTATGTCACCTTAGTCGTAATAATTAGCTATTGGTAGCTGGATGTTGTTTCAAAGGTGTACATACATGTACATGTATGCTAGTATTGTTGATTATTTAATAACTGGGTAGTCGTACTATAACTTTAAATAAGTAACAGTGTTTTTAACATGTACATTGTCTTCTTTTCATAGTGCTCTAGAATTGGTGAAAGTAACAAGCTTCCTCATCTTCTCCCCAAAAACACTAAAGTTTATCTACCTGGAATGGGATGCTTGTCTAGTGTCTTTGACAGCGAGGATGATGAAGTTGCATCCTGGGCCAAAAAGCAAAAAGGTATGGATTCACATTCATTACTTGATTTCAACGGGTGTTAGGTTTTCACCTGCTGGCCTTTCAGGGATTTTGTGGAGGTTTTATTACTGTATGAGGTTTTAATATGAATACTGTTTTTCAGAATGCATTATTGGTAGCTGGTTCTTTGTTCTATGTTTTACTAACAACCCTAGATACATGTACATGTAGATACCTAGAATATGTGCATATATACATACATACTTAATAGACCCTCCCCTAAAGATGCTTTTCAGTCAATCACTCCACACACACATTGCTATATGACAACCCCAAATGTATATATGCATCATGTATATACAGTACAGGGCTTAAAATAAGGGTCCAGCCAAGCTTGTCACTTGTCCGGCTTGAAACAGAGCATGTCCGAGCAAAAAAGTAATTGGCCGGTCATCATGTCCGGCGATCAAGCAGCTGTTATTTTAAGCCCTGCAGTACATGTATGTATATTGTAATTATATTGATTACGGTAATCAGTTTTTGTTTCGTCCTTCTAGCAATCCAAGCAGATTACTGCAGAAAGGACAAATCTCTGGGTGTTTTGAGCCAGAAGTTCTTAATGATGTTCCTAATGTCTGATGTAAGTTTGATTAATCTATTCTACAACAATCAGGGCACCTCAATCAACACATTGCTTTGTTATATCAGCTACATTGTACTACATGTATCTCTTCTCATACATGTAAATCCCATTATGGTTAAATGTAATAATGTCATCACATTCTTTTCAAAGACGCGACAAGTTACTTTAGATGATGCAGCAAATCTTTTAATTGATGAGGAGGAAGAAGGAAAAGCAAAATATAAAAGTGAGTACTACTACATGTACATACATGTATGTATTTGATTAAATTACACTAGTCAAAATGAATTACAACAAACACTCAATTTCTTGATTTCTGATTGGCTCTTAGCCAATAACCAATAAGAGGACAAACAAATAACATCGAGTCATCACACAAAAGACAACAAATTTCAACGGAATTCAAAGCCATGCCCACTCAAAAAAAAATTAGTTGTAAAAAACAAATTGATTACCTAACAATGGAAAAATGTGATCAGTTAATTATAATTTTTCTTTCAGCCAAGGTCCGTCGTCTCTATGACATTGCTAACATCTTGTCAAGCCTACAGCTGATTCAGAAAGTCCATATTCACAATATTCAGAGTGGCAGGAAACCTGGTTTCCGTTGGATTGGCATTGATTTGGACAGCCTGGACAAACTTTGTAAACCAGAAAGTAAGTGAGAAAAAACTGGACAAGAATGATGCTACACTGTTTTGTATCATATTATACTCATTGAACCATGATTTGGGAAGTTTGCAATTTTAATGAAAATTTACAAAGCAGTTGCTACTCTAAGAAAGTGACTTTGATTGAGTCATTGTGAAATTCTCCTTACCCTTGTATATGGAAATAAAAGATTATGTTGGGTGAAGTTTGATGTTGGTCAAAGCCACTTAAGCTGTCCTTGAGCAGATTCCTTCAATTGTTGTACAGATGTAGATGTAGATTGTAATAAATGTTTTTCTTATTTCAGATAAATCTAGCAACTTCTCTGAGAAGAGTAAAAATTCACTTGTGTCTAAGCAAAAAACAGAAATGGAAGAAAGTAAGTATACTGGCATATTGTTGTATTCAACCAGACTTTTTTCCTATTGTATACATGTACTTGTAGCTCCTAATGTCTTGCTGAAAAAATATGGAGAACATTTGATAAATATAACTATTTTGTGCTTTGTCAGGTGCGTATGGAAGATTGATAAGCCGTCGGCCAAGTCAGCAACAGCTGCGTCAATCCAGAGTCGAGACGAACAACAAGAGTAAGCTGCCTCGCTCTAGATCAGACAGAGTACTGGCCTGCAAGAAGAGAGTACTGTCATGTAATGATGGAAGCTCTCAACACAACAAAGAAGATGGATACTCTATTCAAGAAATCACAGGAGGGGAAGGTACAGTACATGTATAAACTGTATAATGTACTGTTAAAACACTATTTTAATTCACAACATTTTACAACATTGGAACGGTAAACAGTAGCTTGAGTTGCGATAAACGGTAGCTAGCGGTGTTGTGTTTAAAACGTTGTGTTGCTAGAAAAGAAATGTCATAGGGGACGCAAATAAGAAATGAGCTAATGTACATGTACTTGCAATACACATGGGAAAACTTGGTGATAATTACTTGTGTGGAAAAGTAAAATGATTACACAAAAAGGTGCAAATAGTTGTGCAGCATTAACATACATGTACAGTATTTACAAGGAATGGTTAACTTCCTTTTTTGGAGATTCATTACAAATCACTTTTTAGAAATATTACATTTCTTTTGCTATACATAAATATAGAAAAGACAAGATGCAACTTAAACACTGTAGAATTAATTTGTAAAACTTTTGTTTGTTTGCAGGAAATATTGTAGCTCGAAGTCCAGGCACAGAAAAATTCCACTCTGAATTGATGAAACTGAAAGAGCAATACCCAGATCATATCCTTTCGTTACACTGTACATCTATGCTATTACACAGTATATAAGTGTAGGGGTCTAAGTATCACTGTAAATTACTCGAAATCCAGGCAAGTTTTTCACGTTTATCATTAATAAATTTTGACTGTTTTTATGATTTTGAGCAATTTTCCAATCAAAGTAGGCAGCGAATTCAGGTAGAGTAGTCGGCGAGTTTCATATCCTTTCGTTACACTGTACATCTATGCTATTACACAGTATATAAGTGTAGGGGTCTAAGTATCACTGTAAATTACTCGAAATCCAGGCAAGTTTTTCACGTTTATCATTAATAAATTTTGACTGTTTTTATGATTTTGAGCAATTTTCCAATCAAAGTAGGCAGCGAATTCAGGTAGAGTAGTTGGCGAGTTTCGCCGGTCGTCGTTTCTTATTGAAAACCCTGTGTTGTAGAATTGTTTCTTATCTGTTACGTCACAGAAAGTTAATTAATTATAAATTCTGACGTCACTTCCAGCTGATTAACATACTGATACTTTGACATGCGCATTGGAAACGATAAAACGTAATATTAAATATTAAACTTGACGCACGCGGCGATGTGAGAACGGTCGATGATTCGGTAGAATAAAGTTGAGTTAAATATCTGGAAATGCTTGAAAGTGAGACAAAACATTATCATAATTACGTCATCTATTAAACAAATGTCACTGAACCTGTCCCTGAACTTCGTATTAAAAGAAATCTAAGTAATCATGTTAGCAATATCAATGGATAAAGTTTGTATGTTCCTTGACTTTGTGTACGTATGTCACAGCTTCTCTCGGCTTGTCGCCAAGGTTCAGACGAGACCAAGAAAAGTAGAAGAACACTCTTCACTTCTGAAGATCTGTTTGACAAGGATGGACCAAGTCCTAAAAGACGTAAAAGTTCCGATGCTTTGAGCAATGAAAAAGAGATTGAAAGTTCTGCAAAGTTTGTGCATTCAACAACATCCCCTTTTAAACCATTCAGTGATGAGCGGAGAACAGGAAGTCCTTCTGGTAAGAGAGTGGGAGTAGCGCAAGGTTCCCCTGAACAGAAGATTCTACTGGAAAGAGAGAAACAGAAGAAGCTGTTGGAAGAACAGAAGGATTTTCAACTCAAGGATGAGCGTTGGGAGCGCATGGAACTTGAACTCACCAAAGCATTCCCAAAGGTTATTCCACAGCCTGGAGTTCCTAAGAAAAACTCTCCAATTCACTGCAGCAGTGTCCAGTCATCAGTTGGAATCCAAGCTAGCCCCATCAACGATGTTAGCCCATTGAAACCACTGAGACATTATGTTCAGAATTTAAAGCCTTGGTTTCCTATAACCAATAACAGAATAGAAACCTCTTCTACTTTACGGCAGTCAGCTACTTCCTCACCAACATTGTTGGCATCAATGGGAGTTTCTCCATTAGGTTCTTCTCGTGATTGTAAAGATGGCCCTACTATGTCTACCAATAGTTTTCAAAATGTTAATCTGGTTTCCTTGTCTTCAAATTTGCCATCGTATGCGCCAATCTATTACAATGTTCCACAACAGCAGATGCCCCCTTTATCACTCAGCAACCCATGCTCTATGACTCAATCAGTCTCGTCCAATCACAGCAAGCCTAGACTAGCACCAAATGCACATGTGTCATCCAATCACAGCCAGCCCAGACTAGCACCAATTGCATCGTCCAATGAAGCAAATTGTTTCAGCAATTTCATGCAAGTAACTTCAAGCATGTTGCAATCTCCAACTGTTACATTACCATTGAACATTGCTGGCCCATTGAATCCACAAAACCTAGATACCTGCAGCAACACAAGTCTGCAAGGAAACCAAGCCACAAGGCCTTTACTCAATGTGCAGGTACCTACAACAACTAAGGGCTTCAGTCCTAGAATGGTCATGACGTCAGTGCCAGAGATGAATAGTGTAAGACATCCAAACACTGTGAACCAGATGACACCTATCCTACCTAAAGGCGCTACCCCTCAGCACCCCTTCACCTCTATATCCAATGCCACACCCTGTAGCGATATGTCATTCTTCCACTCAGAAGTCGCCAAGAAGTTAGTTATGTCTGAATCGAAGTCAGCCCAGAGTTAAGGGCTTAGGGATATTTGAATTGCAGTTATTATGATCCGTATATTTTTACTAGAGAATAATGTTCACAGTTATCCTGTAGTTAGCGATCACTTGGGGAGTTTTTGTAGGAAAAAGTCTCTTTTGTTGCAATTTACTGTAACTGTTCCACATTTTCATTTCTATATTGAGACTAAATCCAATGCTATACTGTTGTGTAGAATCCGCAGCCGAATTCGTAATTGGAGTATTAAAATATAGGAAATTAAATAAATTCTTATTCCCATCAAAAACGGTTTAAATTAGTTGTGTTGAAAATACAACTGACAAAATTTAACAGGCAACTCTTAATTCATTCTAGTTAGAATGAGCCTATATGTATTATTTCTTATCTGTTAAAACAGATTAGAATATAACTATTGATTCCCCTATTTATGTGTACTATTGAACATGAATTATGTCGTGTCCATCAAGCAAAAAATAGTGAGTGGACAAGAAAAACTGGTCTGTAATCGGGTTCATAGTCATACGTGTAAGTTGATTGGGGCATTCTTGTGTTGTCAATGTACCTGGGTATCTTGTAATTAATATTGAATAAAGATATTTTTGATGAAGTTAGTGATGTAATATTTATCAACACTATTACATACAGGAAGTGTTGGTCGAAGTAACACCCCTCGCCGGGTTTTATCTAGAAGTTGGAAGCTATTACAGTACACATTCACTCTCAACTTTACTGAGCGCCCTGCAAATTCCTAAGACGTTTGGATGATTATCCCAGGATTATTTCTAGCCAATCAGTCGAGCTGCAATGCCCTCTTCGCTGACCTCTACGTGATGGTACCGCGCGTACGACTTTCATGCAGCTTTGTTTGCATCCATTGCCTTGTTGTGTGATGTTATCATGGCTAACACACCAGTTTTTACGATGCTCTGCGTCTTCCAAATGGTCATTGGTTTTCTTCTGTTCGTTTTTGGGATTATCGACAGAGTCGCCATTCAGTTACAGTACAGTTTCCTCATGCTGCCGCTGTGGATTGGCCTGCTGGTAGGTCTCGTCTGCACATCGGCTCCTAACTATTAAGAGAATTTTTCTGAGCCAATTTGCGGTTTCTGGTTAAAATCCTTGTTGCTATAGTACATTACCGATGCATCATATGACATACAATACACGCGCTTGCATATATCGAAAACCAAGCTAGTAACACAGGCGCATCATTGCGCACAACAAATTGCATTGTGTTGTGTCTTCTCAGTATTGTTGTGTTTTCATCACGATTGTTCTCTCCAGGCGTTTGCTGCTGGCCTGATTGGTCTTCTGGTAGGCCGTCGACATAAGCAACAAGGTTATTCCGATACAGAAATGGTTAGTCAATCCCGGGGGGGGGGACTCCCATATATAGACGGGGTGGGGATGCTCGTCGTACCTTTTAGGGGTCCAAATCCGCGATTTGGTA
>JAUPMF010001565.1:0-11671 GCA_031471435.1 Stomphia didemon | reverse complement strand
AACATGTTGAATAATTTTGTGCACGAGTGAACATTTCCTCCAAGTGTGCGCGCGTGAAAAGCTATCAGCTTACAGTAGAAGGCAAATACGCATGCGTGTTGACTCATGTTATAATTATTATTATAATTATCTCCTTTCCGCCAATTTTTAATCAACTTTTAGAAACAATTGTTAAAAAAACGCATTGTTGCTTTTCTCAATAATCACCATATTCTCAGTAACGATCAATTTGGCATTAAGAATTCTACCTCACATTACTGAAATCTATAAAAAAAATTAACAGAGGCGTTTGAATTTGTATGCAAACTTAGACATTAATATATTAATCTGTAATTATTAACCCAGCTCTATTATTCACTTAATTACCCATACCTTACTTATGCCATTCTTGTCTGGGGGAATGCATATCAAACAAAAACTAAACCTCGATATATTCTACAGAAAAAGGTCCTAAGAGTCATAACATTTTACCTTTTGATGCTCATTCTTCGCCAATTTTCAAACAGCTACAAATTATTAAACTGCATGATCTTGTCCATCTTCACACTTCTACTTTTATGTATGACTTTCACTCAAAGAACCTTCTACTTATCTTCTCAGACTTCTTTAAACCTATTTCAATTATACATTCTTATAATACAAGGCTTGCTTCCAAATCGTCATTATATATTCCCCATGCAAGGACAAATTATGGAATTTTTAATATAAGATATAATGGTGCAAAAATATGGAATACAATAGACATAGAAGTTAGAAATCTCCCAAAGAAATATTTTATTAAGAAACTGAAAAACAACTAGAGTGCAAACAATATAAGTGTGAAACAGTACTAATTTTTAATAGTACTAATTAGTACTAAATAGTGTAATTTCTTTTGTTTTCTATTGTTCAATTAGTGCTATTTAGTACTGTTTCACACTTATATTGTTTGTACTCTACCTAAATACTTACATACCTTAATTTCTGGCTCCCACAAATCATATATATTAACACATAGCTACTTTCAACTTCACATCTCTATATTGCTGCAAATTTACTCAAGTACCGTACTTTTAAAAGTTATATACTGATTAAAAATATTTAATCAAATTTATTTCTCTAAAAAAGTTAACATTATTATGTACACCTTATCCCTACTTGCTGACTAAGCAATAGTTCGTTAACCTATTTACTGTGGCCTAGATAGATTAGCTTATCAGTTATTCTAGGCCACAATGTACCTACCAATGTTTCTCTTTTTTATTATTATTTTATATCTTTATATTTATCTTGTAATGTAATAACCTATGCAACTGCTGTAAATATTTTGATATTATGGTACTAAATAAATAATGGTAATTGAACTAAGATAATTATGGACAGAATTCACGTTCTTGATCACGTGTATGATTTAACAGAGGAGTTACCTTATGCTGACGGTGTGTTTGTACCGGAGTCAAGAAAAAGGCTATTGTCCAACCTAATTAGCCTTGGCAATTGAACGGGGCTGAAAATCTGCCCGTTTTGCCATCACATCATACTTCTAGTTGGATGCATCGACGGAAAGCCGTTTATCATTGATACACTGCCAATCTTGGAGGAAATGGAAATGGAGCAATTCTTGTTTACGACGCAAACACCAAACAAAGTTGGTCGTCATTATGCGCCTGGTTGTGGACAAGGGTTTACCTTGCTGGAGCAAATAGCAAATCTGCCCAATCTCTCTCTTCGATTTCTTTACGCCAATGGTAAGCAAATTTTATATACTGTACTTCTAATCGTGTAATGTTGACGTTTAGCGGTTTCCTTGTATTATATTTATTAATAATCTTGTCAATCATACTTAAAAATTTTAAAACCTTGACTATCCGATAACTTTAGAAAGTATGCCAAGAAAGACAGTTTCAGATATTTTTCGATATTCAAAATAGTTTTCTTGTCTCCAATTGATTGACAGAAACAACGAAAACAGTCACTTATCCGATCGAAGCTTTGAGAAGAAATAAAATAAAACACATACGCCATCTCACATGGTCAGTTTGTGATTCCCTTAGCAAATGACTTTATAGTGTATCGAGTAAATGAGTTCTACTTATGTTAAGTTGTGCTTATGACAAGATAGAATAGTTGAACTCAACCCGTAAACTGGACACAAACTGCGTTCGGGTCGTTACACTAACAAAATTATCGCGAAACGTCCCGACAAGCCGGCGCCTCTCATGACACGACTTCAGGGCCCACACGAGAACACGGGCTGAAATTCATTTTTTTGTTTACGACACTTAGTAGTTTGTATTTCATAATTATTTGAATAAAACTTTTTCAGCTTATGGGAACAAAATACACTTTAGTGATTGGGTAAATGTGCTCTATGTGCAGAATCAACATTAATTGATGAGCGCCGGGCTCATAAGAAACATATCTAGATTAAATATCATCAATTCATTTATCTTTTACCTCAAATGTTTCTAGGTCTATTTTGTTGCAGTTTTCTTACATCAAAACTATAATATTCTTTTTAAGTTGTGATACTGATAAAGAAAAGAGTCGAAAATACGAAAGAAGAAAAGAAATCAGAATTTTTTTTTTGGATTCAGCATCCCCCCATTAAACATCAAATGGTCCGTCCCTTACAAAGCAACAACAAGAGTTTAACACCCATCCATTCATTTAGCTATTAATAACTCTAATATGAAAGCCATATGTTGACAACGCCTTAACCATCAATCAATCAACGTTTTTTCGATAATCTCTTCAACAGAACAACACTGTGAGAAGCGACAGTCATCACCAAAAGAACACAACAGTCATCTTCAGAAAAGATCATGCATCATTGATTTGTCAGGTGGGGAATAGATAGAACTATTTAAAAAAAGGGACAAGATGAAATCTAACATTTTCTTTTCAAACAAAGATCCCGTTGATCAAGACCCATATCAGAAGAAATTGGTGAGTACTCTAAGGAATATAGCGTATCCATAGTTGGTCAACATTTAATAATATATTAATAATTATACTTTTATGACGGTATTATTTTTACTTTTGAAAAAATAAGGATTTGCCGCGAATCCTAAGCTAACGTAATACAACTGAATAAGCAGCGTTTTCTGTTGCTTTCGCTCAAATGTGCTTATCCTCACAACTAGGTATTTTTTTACTCAACCCCGCTATAACAAACTTTTATGCAATTTTCTTGAACATTCGTTATAGCGAGGTTTCCCCATTATGAACACCCGCTATAACGAACCAATTTTTCGGTCGCTTTGCGGTTCGTTATAGCGAGGTTCAAGCGTTTGAAACAAATCGATCTTATCGGCAACATTCCACGCATTTAGCCACGGTTTAATTCGCGTCCACGACTTCTTCATGTCTATTTCGCACTATTAGCACCCTCCCTAAATCCTACCCTAACAATTAGCCCATTGACCTCCATGTACATTGTAGTTTCATCCTTCATACTTTTGTTCTATTGCACCAATACGTATTATCAGCACAGAGTTCACTTCACTAATTCGGCTAATACACGCCAAAAGTTTCCATTGATCGACCACACAATGTATTTATCAGCCATCACATCTACATTCCTCACATTTGTTATTTCTCCTCACGCACGTTTTTCCTTTGTCACACAAAAGCCGTCCATCAGATTTCAGTCACAAAACCCCCACTTGACCTAGGTCAAATCTGTTGTCAACATTACAACCTACCCCGGCTCCCAGCACACACGAACCACAACATTCTACAAAGCATTTTACAAAGGACCCACATACATATATTCGCCTTCAACCTCCATGCCTCTACCCTACTTTCAACATGCACTGTCAACAATCTCACTTCCAACATGTCAACACCATCCCCACCCCTGTATATACCTCTAAATATATTGATCTTTAAAAAAAACAAAAAATCGCATTCTTACATTCCTCAGGCCTTTCGTAATGTCACGCTTTCCGGTCAAACCCACGAAACCCTACTCAAATATCACCTAGTACACTACCCAGCGTTTCAATTCAATTTCGTACTACACTAAACGCCGCATACCCACCCATATTCCAATGTATACCAGTTTCACCCCACGCCATTATACATCCATGTATATTACAACACACACATACACTACAAATCTATCCATTTACACACAAACAGCCAATGACCCTCCCCTCCCCTACACGCACCAAATTAAATTATCTTGTGACTGTTCCAACACCCCCCCTTCCACTCCACACACACACCACATACACAACTTCACATATTTTATTTCATACCTATCCAATATATATTACACATTACATTGTGATCCATATAATATTGACAAAATATTGGGATCCAATTAAAGCAATATATCGTTATCTCCCCATAATAAATAAATAAATAATAATCTTTATTGAAAACCTTACAGATGTTCTAAAAGAACAAACTGAATTACGTTAACATTACATCAATAATAACTAACTATAAAATTGTATGTGTGTGTGTGTATATATGTATATGTGTAAATATATACTAAAATTGATTATTACGAATATTCCTAAGTACGTATTTAACATTTAAAAATATTATAAAGAGTAATAAAATAAAAATCATAAAAAGGGTTGGATTGCGAAAGGTAGTGTATATCGTAAAAATAAAGCAAAAGCACGAAATTTTGATTAAATTTGAAGAGCACTAAACTAGGCAGCCATGTTGGCGCGCATTTACATAATTATGAATACAACTTTTTACAACTTCTCATATTTTATTTCCTACCTATCCAATATATATTGCACACATGTTGGGATCCAACAAAGCAGTATATCGTTACCCAACCACAAAACAAAGACATTCCCACTTTTATCACTCATTTCTCAAATATAAATTGCACATAATATTGTGATCCATTTAAAAAATTGTAAATCATAATAATAAAGTTCTTTTGAAAGGGAGCACACTCACAACAGTGATTTCAGTGAGGTCACGTTGTTAATGAGAAAAAAATAGAAATTGTATTGTTGCATTCTGATTAATTTACTTTAAAAGGTAAATATACGTGTTACTAATTTCCAGGGAGGAGAGATGGATAATAATGAAGAAAACAGCGTTCATGGCCATTGTAGCACAGGACAGGCAGGAGAGGCTGTGGCGATGTCTCTCAGCCCAGATGAAGGTAAGCTGCTGCATAGTGAAGTAATCAATCAGCAATTTATCAGTAATCATGAACAGTCATGTGGAGCGCTACACAGCTGTTATCATTTTAATACCAAGAAACTGAATCATATACTAGTTATCCAAACGGCTTTAGGGTGAGAGACTGTGAGGTCTTTATTTTAACAAACTTGGTTGTTGATTGTTGGTTGTTGATTTTTTTTTCAGAAGACAAACAATCGTCATCTGACGACAGCCTACCCCCAAGTTGCATTGCAAAGGCCGCTGTATATAACGACAACCCCTGTCTACCAGTGTACAAGTGGGGAGAAACTAAAGGATTAACATCAGATGTCATCATAAACATTTTACTGAAAGGAGCACCCCAAAACACACAAAAGATCGCCAGTGTTGTACCATCATGTATAGAGAGAAACAGTCTTTGTTGTGGACACCTCTAAATTACCAAACAAGGATGACATAAGATGCGATGACTTGGGTTCATGGAAAGGTACAGGGGTAAAAAGAATGCTGTATTTCCAGAACGAAGACGGAGAACTTATCAAGCATGAAGATGAACCCAACGACAATTACATCATAGCGCCGACATACGAGATGCATCGTTACCATTTCCGAAACAACAGTCTTCCCTCTCTCAAGTTAATAGCAACAACAAAGCTAGTGGCGGCGAAGGAAACATCTACCCTTGCATTAATTCAGTACATATTCACAGAAGGAGAATGTCTTGGAGTCAACAGACAGAAGCGATAATTTTTTCTAGTCTTTAATTTTTTACTAATTTATTCTTACAGCATGGAACACTCTTGTTTCGATCGATTTTGCATTGATTATCAAATGGGACATGCAATGTTCAAATAGAATACGACATCCTACTGTGCCAGTGACAGAATCTAAAATTGAACTTTGGTTGAGCCCGAGCTGATCTGACGCAAAATTCTAAACTAAAACCAGATTGCATCGCATTTTTTTCTTTTGGTGCGATGCAAATATTAATAGAGTAGATCAAGTAAACTTAACACATCACATATACATTATTGCCTCACCCAAGCCGGAATTGAAGTCGGCACACAGAGGTGATAAACAAGCGCTTTAACAATTGCGCCACCCATGCCACCAAAATAGAGGTGTTCACCTAATTGGACTTTGATTTAAAAAAGTAGCCCATCAAGACATGTTTATTTCCGGTAGCGGTAGGAAACCTAACGTTTTGTGAAAAGTATGGGCTGCAGGCGGTAGGCTTGAGTAGTGAATACTCAGAATAAACCAACGCTCTTGAAAAAAAGTTGATAACCCAAATAGTAAGCACTGCAACTTATCGGTCCTGTAATTCAGTTAATATTGCAAACATGCAAGAGCCATGAAAGGCGATTTTATTGTAAGGATTGCAATTGTCAAGATTGAATAAGCGGTAAGTCACATCACAATTGATCCTTTGCGATAACGCCCGATTACACCTAGAGATTATCACACCTTTATTTATAGAACTGATGACATGACCGACTTGATGAGGCAATCGAAATCAGTCTGTCTGCAGTCATTTCGACGCAGCACTGAAAGCTATGGCTAACAACCTAAATGACTTGATTACAAGCGACCCACCAACTGCCGATGATTCAACAACCTTTGTTTCCTCACATGGGACCAAGAAGGGATCCTTGGTATCCGAGTCATAGGGTATGAGAAACTTAATGAGACATTCCAACCAAGAACAAATTTTGACATAGAAGTAGTTGGCTGCCTGAAAATGAATGGCGTCGTGCTAGGATATCTTTTTAATGTCAAGAGGACAGACGATGAAAATGAAAGGTAAATTAACTCAACTCTCAAAAGCGCAGTTATGAGACTGAAACACCAGTAAATCGTTGCAACCTTTTATCTCACATATCTCAGTTGCCCTTTTTTATATTTGTTACGCACTCGGAACTTGGCTGTTAGTGATTTTAATGGGTGTATCAGTATGTTCTAACGCTGCGTAATACTCATATTTACGTAAAGACTACAAGGTTTTCCGATTAAACAGCCTGAAAAGAACGTAGATTCTGAACTGATTTTGTCAGCTTTTCAAACTGTTTCATCGTAAGAGTCATGTGATTTATTTTTAGTAATTAATAAACTAAAGTTTGAGATACAAAATTGTTTTTAAAAAGATGTTTCTTCCTCAAACACTATCTAAAGTATAGCAAATTGAAAAATGTATTCATGTATTATTATTTTTTAAATGACGGGTGCTCAAAGGATAATATTTAGGTTGATTTATAATTTCTTTGAAATCAAAAGTAATTTGACCTGTAACATTTATACAATGTATTTTTGCTGATGATTGAAAGACAACCCGACTCAGATGTTTGGGTCCTGGGAAGGACCTTTGCAAATTGACAAAGAAGGGTGTGAAATTACAGAGTCTCAACAGGTCTATGTTTATGAAGCCACTCTACTAACCAGATTGAATATTCCCATGAATATTTATTTTGTTGAAAGTGGACCACAGGCTTTATAAAATTCTCTTTCAACAAATCCTCCATTGCAACCTTGAGATTTATTATCATTCCTGTTCATTTTGGCAGGGATGGTAATGTCCATCCACACCGAACTTATTATAAAGTATAAGAAAGCTTGTTCAATGATTATGGCAGTTGGCCCAACAAAATGCGGCAAAACTACTGCCTTAAACTGTGCTGCTGCCATGATTGGTTCAAAGATTTGGGGAACCGGGACAAGTAAGTTATAAACCTTTTTTTTACTGGCATACTTTTATATATACTTAATTCAGAGTACATACTGGCATGTTTGTTCAAGTAATGTTATTTTTTTATGAGTGTATGTGTTGTAACTGCATCGGCACGTGTTAACAAATAAGCCCTATTAGAAAACAAGGGAAATAACAATAGTTTTATTTGTTAAACCATAGTTAATATAATGAATGGTTAGGAAAACCCAACAAATTTTATTGTCCTATCTCTTTGTTCGTTTTTTTCAACCGTGACAGGTGCACAGACAATAGATATTTTGCATATATCAAAACTTTAACCAATAAACTGCAAGCGTGCATTCATTCAACCATAGCATTTGAGAGTAAAACAAAAGATTGTGCACCATCAATGTCACGTGAAAGCCCTGTTCAACCTTCATGTTGACTTCTTTGTCAGACCCTTTGAAGTTTGCTGGGTTTCGTAACCAATTCCTAATTATTAACTATGGTTAAACCGAGGTGAGGTATTCTGCAATCTAGCCGATGGTAATGCATGCACAAATTCCCGAAGTTGCTTGGCACGAATCAGTAAAATTATGTTTGCAGCATTTGATGTAACCATTATAACGGGGTTTCTTACAGATTACGTCACTTTATTCAATTTATTCATATAAACCTCTATTATATCATACACATCAATAACGCAAAGAAAAACATTAAACCTTGATAATACACAAGTGAACTTTTTTTTTAACAAAATGAAAAATGTATTCATTTCCATTCGTCTCTAATCAGGATTAAATCATTACGAACAATTTTATAGCAAACAATTTTTTTTCTATTTTCTTGTTAAAAAGTTTTTTTTACAGTTGTTTGCTTTGATCCATTGAATTTTTTTTCAAGATTGAATGTTATAACAGGGTTGATTTTTTAATTAAATTTTACAGTTCGAGCACGGTAAGAAAGTGTCTGTTGTCCGTTATAATGAGGTCTTTTTAACAAAAAAAATGTATTACCTTTCCGCCAGTACTTTTAAAACTGTCTGATTGTTCTTCATGACATTAAACTTCAAAACTTAAGGCAGCAGAATATCAGTAATAATTGATATTGATTGAATTAATGGTTATGTCGAAACCATATTGTAGACTGTAATTAGATATCTTATAGCCGTCATTGTAACTTGATACAAACATGTGCGAGAGTCAGATCAGAGATCAGAGAGCGAGAGCAGAGAGAGTTAGTATCAAAGGAAGCAAATAAAGATATTATAACCGAGATCAGACTTGTTGAAGCAAAGCATTCCCAACATAGTGGCGACCCCACCAGCACACTTAACTGGATTGCAAATCTATTGGCTATGGAGCCGACAATCGAGGACTACGTGAAGTCCATCAAAACCAAGATCGAACTAGTGAAGTTCAAAAACCAAGAAACATCAAAACTGATCGAGAAAGGAAACCTTGTGGGTCTGGAGAGACATTCTAAAACGATAGAAGGAAAGATAGAAGAGATCTACGACATAAAGGTGAGAGTTGAAGAACTGAGATTTGAACAAGGAGATACAGCATACATTATTAGGCAATGGAGCGATGAGATAGAAGGGAGCGCGGCAGAGTACGAGACGATCATTGTTGACCTCAAAAGAATACAAGAATCAGAATTAGACGAGTTAAGACAGAAAGAAGAGATACTCGAACAGCAGAACAGAGAGAAACGGTTTGTAGAAGAATTGCATTTCCAAAGAGTTAAGCTTGAACAAAAGATGAAATTTGAGAAGAAAGCCGAAGAAGATGGTTGTGTAGGTCAGACACACAAAACAAACATGAACGTTAAACTTCCAAAGCTTGTCATAACAAAGTTCAAAGGAACTCACACCGACTGGTTGCGGTTCTGGAATCAGTTCGAAGTGGAAATCGATTCAGCGACCGTTCCACAAACCACCAAATTCTCCTATCTTAAAGAACTTCTTGAGCCAAAAGTGAAATCCACGGTCGATGGATTACCCTTCAACACCGAGGGATACGAAAGAGCAAAGAACATTCTGAGAACAAGATACGACAAACAAAGCGAGATCATCAATGCTTATGTCAACAGTATAATGGAACTTCCGATCATCCACGGATCAAACACCCACAGAATCCATGAGTTTTACGAAAAGTTGCTAGCGAATGTCCAGTCATTAGAGACGCTAGGGAAGTTAACAGTGGTGAACGGGTATGTAAGAATGACCCTGGACAAACTAGAAGAAATCAGAGGAGACCTGGTTCGCACTGATGATGACTGGCAAGAATGGAGATTTCGGCAACTAGTCGAGGCACTCAAAAAGTGGACTGAAAGAAACCCTCTGAAACATGAAAATACAAAGAAGCCGTTAGAGAGGTCCACGCACGAGAGATTTAAGAGAACCCGGAACTTCCAAACTAGACAGCCTGAACCAAGGCAAAGCATAAGACCATGCGTTTACTCTGGTAACACTGAACACAGATCGATGAAGTGCAACAAAATCGTAACAGTATCTGGTCGAAAGTAGTATTTAGCCGAAAACAAACTCTGCGTCAATTGTACTGGTGCCAACCATAAAGCTACCGAATGCCGTTGCCAGATCACATGCCAGATATGTCACTGGAAGCACCACACATCCATATGCAGTAAAACAGCCGCAACGACCACCGAGAGAATGATGACAGCAACAGGGAAAGGACCTGTAACGTATCCCGTGGTTGTAGTGGACGTGGATGGAATACAGTGTCGTGCACTCCTTGACACAGGTGCAGGTAGTGCTTACGCATCAGCAGCCCTTCTAGAGAAACTAAAGAAGCGACCAGTGAAAAGAGAACACAGGAAAATAGAAATGATGTTGCAGACAACTAACCAAATTGTTGAGCTCTACCAAGTAACCATCACAAGCCTTCAAGCAGACTTCCAGCTCAAGACAGAAGTGACAAAAGTAAACCGAAGGGTGTTGCTAGACCTGGAAAATCCACACTATAGTGATATCATATCAAAACACAAGCATTTGAAGGGAGTCATCATGGATGATACCGATGTAAAGGCAGAGCTACCGATTCATCCCATCCTCGGTACAAGCGAATACGCTCACATCAAGACACAGACTCCTCCCAAAGTAGGAAATCCCGGACAACCCACTGCGGAGCTGACCCGCTTTGGATGGACCATCTTGTCACCTGGTAAAGAACCGTATCTAACAAACATGTTCCTAAGTCAAGCATCAGTCGTGGACTACGAGAATCTATGCAAGCTAGATGTACTTGGGCTGGAGGAGCGGACTGACAATGAGCATGGAGAAGTCTATGGAGAATTCAAAGAGCAACTAGAGAGAAGCCCAGAGGGATGGTACAAAACAGGACTTCTTTGGAAGGCAAACCACCCGCAACTACCAAAACAACAAATCAGGTAGCCTGAAAAGGTTGACCAATCTAGTGAAAAGGCTCGAGACACAGCCGAATATGATGACAGAATACAACAACATTATCCAAGATCAACTAGCACAAGGTATAGTAGAACCAGTACCACAAGACGCCGTTGCCAAGGAGTTCTATATACCACACAAAGCAGTAGTACGTAAAACAGCCAAGAGCACGAAGATCCGCATTGTTTATGATGCATCAGCACATGAAAACGAGAAGGCGCCATCGCTTAACGAGTGCTTGGAAACGGGACCGCCATTGCAAAACCACCTGTGGAGCGTACTTGTACGCAACCGATTCCACCCAATCACTCTGGCAGGTGACCTTAAACAAGCCTTTCTCCAAGTACGAATACTAGAAGAAGACCGAGACGTGCTGCGGTTTCATTGGTTAAAGGATCTGGAGACCAAACAAGTACAAACACTGAGATTTA
>JAUPMF010001564.1:0-24620 GCA_031471435.1 Stomphia didemon | reverse complement strand
ATTTCAAGAATGTTCATTCACATTCAACATCAATGTGAATAACAATAAAAACTAGCCTTCTTTTGCGAACACACATTCAACTGTCTATTTTATAAGCAATATTTGGACTTTGTTCAACTATTTCGCTCCTGTTGAGATAAATCCTTTGTATTTTCTCCACGATTCATAGTTCGAAGCTCCGCTCTGATGTACGTTTGACATCGTTTGAATCTTACGAAATTGATTATAATAATGATCATGCGCGTGGCATAACGGAAGTAAAAAATGTCCGTACAAGAAATATTTTTTTTTGTAGTTAGTGGTTTCTCTGATATTCAAGTCTAAAATTCGCCTAAGAAGGCTTGGTAAATATTCACCGATAATCACTTCGCCTTCGGCGAATAATTGTTAAATATACACGTATATGAAAAATACCCCTAAGATACAACCTCGTCGTAAAAATACTGGTAGACTGACAAACCTTGTTGATGATTGGTATAAGTACCACTCCTAGCGCACATGGCACGCATTCCGACATGCGTGGTCCAAGGGAAGTACACGATGATGATACCATATCCTAGCGCTATCGTTATTTTCCATAAATAGAAAAAATAATATTGATGACCCATAATGCAATGGTCGCCTTGACTACTCTGCAACGTAACGACAGTGGAATACAGCGCTAAATATCTATCGATACTCAAACACGTGACGTTTAGAAACGACATGCCCGAGAACAAGTGAGCAAGCATGTTAACTTGACGAAAGTAACCAAAGGAAAAAAAACACACCAAAGTAACAGGACAACTCGACCTGACCATTTATCTATACGACTTTGTAAATGACAACGTGGATGGACTAATAAACCGACAGCTAGATATGCCAGGGCTAGGTTACATAGCAAAACATAACGGAATGTGCAGAGCTGGTGTCTTGCTTATTGCATAACTGGTAGCAACGAGTTCTCCTAAATAGCAACGATAACGAATATAGATTTAAGAGAGTTCTTAGGTACTCCAGATCCAAGTAGTGCATGTTGCTTTTGACATTATGGACATCTATAACGAGGGGGAGATGGGACTCGTTGATCAAACGCAACCACATCCGGAAACGATGTGCAAAAATGACTCTTATTAAATGACGATTATTATTCCCAAAGTAGGTACACACGATGCGTACTGAATGGTTATGCTTATAAATAGCAGGCCATTAAATATTAGCAGCGTGGTAAGACCACGTTCATCTCGCAGAGGGAAAAGAAAGAGCTTGTAGTAGAAAAGACCCTTGTCAAGGCTCTCGTGACTTCCTTGTGTTTTTGAGGTCAGTGTTCCAATGTATTAATTCTATTGCCTAGATGCATCGTCCAATAATAATTCAACGAATGTGATGTATATTGTACATACGGTTTTATGTTGGAATTCAGGTCCAACATCCAATATCTAAATAGTTAAAAAAGACAGACAGAGACTATGGTACATAGTTTTTAATTCATTGACAACAAAATTATTATTACAATCTTAATTATGCAAAATAACATAAAATATCATACTACTACAGCGACTAAAGCAATGAAAACATACGAATACTCTTATACTGTAAAAACAAACAAATAGTTGTAACGCTGTTATTTAAGTTCATCCACAGGTTAATAATGCTGCAAGAAACTAAAATCTTGACAAGAAAATGTTTTCCATAACCTAATCAACATACAATTATAAATGAGTGATATAGTTAAAAATCAACAGAGCTTTCCTAAAACTCTCCTGTAGTAATGCGAGGACTCAGTGGTATTGTCCACTGTATTATCCTAAATTTCTTGTTTACCTTTTCCGTACTGGAAGATTCAGGTTTTTGTAGTCGCCTTTAAACTATTTCAGCAAGCTGTTGGATTGGTGAGATGATGTCTTTATATTAATAGTACTACACGGGTATAATAATTTGAAATTTGCGGTGTACAATAAGCGGTATACATAGAACAACATATTGTGTGAAAAATAGAGATGCCCGTGCAGCTAGTTTAATGCCACTAAATCAATGTTTCATTTTTTACGTTATGTTCTAATCAAATGTCAGAGCAGAGGTTTGTACTTCTGCATGTGGTCTACACGTTTGTTTCATCCTCCTCTTCGGTCTCTCCATACAAATCCAGCATAAAGTTGGTGTCTCCCTGTGTTTTCACTTGAAATGCGCCTTCTCTTTGCACAAGAGGTTTCATTGGACCTAACGCGATTTGCTGGCCTTGGTCTGGTTCGTCTGAATATAATGGGGATCCCATTGTGTAAGTACTGCTTAGAGGGTCATCGACGTAAACATCAAGAGGACTGTCATACTTCAGTTTCCTTCTTCTGTTCCTTCTGCTCACGCAACAGCACACAATGCAGCAACACAATACGATGACCACGACAACAACGACTGTTGTCATGACGACAACAACGACAGGAAAACCTACATCACGTGCCTCCTTAAAACACGGCGGGAAAGCATCGTAAGTCCCGTGTAGCTTACATTCTTCAATACCAAGAACCTTCTGACAGTAGAAACCGAACAAACTGATTGAAAGTTTGTGATGTGCAAGGTTGGCCCCATCTGCAATGTCTGCAAGGCAGGCCTCGTAGTAGAACCGAGCATGGGAAGCAAGGCGCGAGCTGCAGAGCCTTTGGACATTTCCAGTGTAGAACCACTTATTACAGAGAATCAACGAATCCTCTTGCAGATTGTCGTTATAGAAGGCGAGTGTGTAGTTGGTCAAGGGAGTAGTTTGAACACCTGATGGTAACCATGTAGGTATGCCATCCTCTTCATTTGCCCGCAGATATCGTATCGTAGCGTGCCGACTATGGTTTGTTGGTCTGGTAGTTATGCCATCCAGCGGTCTGTACATATTAGCACTAACATTAGTTCCATATCCCTGATCTAGAGGAACACTCAAGACAAGACCTTCAATGTAATAATCAAACTTGACTTTCCGCAGCATCGAAATTTCATCCTCTGTTCTAGCGTACTGCCACAGTCGTATCTCATCCATAGCACCGTGGAGATCATACTCATTCATTGCTTCGGATCCTTTAAAATATTTCCCAAGAACCAAAAAACCCGTAATGTCCAACTTTTTTCCAAGTTGCACCCCATATGCTGTAGATACATAGCTTGCTGTTGCAGTGCTGGTCAGTACTTGGATGCGGCCATCATTTGCTCGCCAAGTCATGGCCACGTGAATCCATCTTCCTTCATTGATGGACACGTTGGTTTGGATTATCTGGTCGCCCCATTTCGCAGTAAGCCCATTGTCATAAAGAATGGCAAAAACACCAGTTGCGGTTGTGGATGAAAGTAACGCATGCTTGTCTTGTGTAAGTGTGTCAGTTCTGTTTTTCTCTTCTCCCTTCGGGTTTGAACAAAGTTCATAAATGGAAGATTCTTTGTTCACAAGGCAAAACCAGAACTCGATAGTGAATTCATCTAGAACTGGAATGTTGTCATCTCCATTGATGGAAAGACAACTGTGATAAAATCCGAGCATAAAGCCAGCGCCTTCAAAATAGTAATTCGAAAATTCACTCGTTAATAAGCTTTCATCTTGAGACAGTCTTACTGCAGATGTCAAGTTAGTATCCAAAAGGTCTTGAGTCAAAATAGATGTGTTACTGTTCGGTGTTGGAGCTCGCAAAATGTCGATCCATTGTCCTGTTGTACGGCCACCCAGGCCTCTCGAGACAGCTTGCTGTGGATAGGGGAGTTCGACAGCTATTCCTATCGTTCCGTTGTAAAACAAAACGTTAACATTTTCACCATCAGGCAGAACCATTTCAAGGATATTAGCTGTTGGCCAGCGGTAGTGTGATGGTTCGTCGACAGTAAAGGATTCCCATGAATCGGAATTTTTAAGTGGTTGTTTCAAGTTACTTTGATGGTCGGTAAACAGAGTTTTTATCATCTGTAGATCGATGTACTTAACAGATAATGTGAACGCTTTTGTTTTTAAAGCCAACTCTGAAATACGTCGACATGAAACCCTATTGTTGCATGGAATTTGCAGTATTTGAACAGTAACGTTGGTTGTGTTTAGTAAAAGGAATGCTCCCGGAGTCTCGAGGTTGTAGCTGACACCTGTAACGGTAGTGAAGTGTGGGTCACCAAAGTTGATCGTTAGTCCGTTGTCAGAGCTGTTCTTGTTGAAGGCAATGTTGCAATGCGCACCTGTCCAGCCTTCAGAACACCTAGTGCAAGGCAGTTCTTCTGTGTTGTCAGTATGTCCATCCCATCTTGGTTCACACGAACAAGTCCCGTTTTGCTCATCACACACCCCACGTTTGTTACATACGTTGTGTAGTGCACCAGGACATACTTCATCGCAGGTTTCGCCCCAATAGCCATATTCACACTTGCAAACTAAGTTATTAGTATCATTGGAAGATGATACAACAGGGTACCCAAACACGCACATAGAGGAACAGCGTCTTCCAATCCAGTAAGGGAAACGCTCATTGGGAAACAAGTGACACAATTCTTTACCTGGCCATTTAGGTAGGTTAAGCTCGTGTTGACAGTAATCGGCGAATGAAACAACCGAGAAGACAGCGGACTGCAGGTCCAAAGTCACACTTATTTCGTACAAACAGCTGGTGAAGAAAACCTGCGCTACCTGGATCCCAAGACCTTTACACTTGCTGAATAATGAGCCAGACAGTAAGACCGAGTAGCAGACTGTTTTCGCTTTTTCTTTGAATGGTTCGTCGATGGGATTTGCTTTAGTAAGTTTTACATTTGTGATATTAGAGCTCGAGAAGCTCCACGAAGGTTTATGGAACTTTTTCAAAACGAGGTCACAGTTTCCAGCGCCATCTTGAACAACGGCTCCTTCCACTTGATCAAACTTCCACAAATGAAGCAGCCCTTTGAATATCCCTGACTTCACGTTTAATTTCCAGCCACTCTTGACTAGATCAGGGTTACTTCTTCTATCCCAAATCCGCACCTCGTCGATGTCACCGTGAAAGGTCGACTCAGGTGGTTTACTGTTATCGTTCATTGATTGCCACTGTCCAAATGCGAGCACTCCACCTTGGGCCCACACTTGTGTGTCAAGCTTGTAAACTCTGATTCTCACAGTCCCAATAAAGTTAAAAACAAAAACTTTTAGGGTTCCAATAAAATTATTAAAAACCAAAGAGATTTGATTCCATTGTTCAACTTCTAGTGGGATCCCTGTGTTAAAGTTTTGACCTTTGTAGGAGATCTTTAGAGTCTGATCGTTAATGACCGCAAATGTATGGATTCTTGCGTAAGAGAGAATCACTCCACCGTATGATCGAATTCTGACCATGAGCTCCAGGCTAAAAATATTGACGTTTTCAACGTATAAGGGACTTGATACGACAAAGCTGTCTGTAAATACCAAGTTGAAGCCACCACCTGTCAATACTCGGGGCTCAATAAAGTCTTTGTACTTGTAGATAAAAAGCGCATCTGCCTGGTCAACTCGTGATTGTCTTTTCAGAGTTCCTATTTGGTTTTCCACGTGAGAACTATTCGTGTCTTTGTATGGCTGTGAACACGAACCGAGTAGACCTCTGGATCTGACGCAGTACACATGTGGGATGCGACAAATCAGGGACAGACTTTCACCGACTTGCATCTCAAACGCAATGCCACGCGGACCTTTGATAGAATATGTTACACTAGACTTGCGAATCATAACGAAAAACACAGACAGCTGAGTGACGTGATTTACAGCGACGAGTTCTTTGTTTAGCCATACAAGGGGTGTCATGGTAGCACTTCGAGATACTGCTCTGATGGGAGCCCGTATATATATTTTGATATTCTTGTAGCTAATAGCAAAGCCAACAGTACAGAGGTCTTGAAATCTGTTTTGTCTCATGCAAATTCCATGGCGTATTTGAACCGCAAAATTGTCGGATTTTGAACGGAGGAGATAAAATTCGCCGTGAGATCTAAGTGTGAAAGCGATTCCTTGGAATGTACTGAAGTAACCAAGACCAAACACAGTTGCAGTGGCAATTGAATTGTTCATATTCGAGACTGTCGAGCTCACAGCATATTGGCACTTGTCTCCATACCAACCTGGACTACATGTTGTACAGTTATCGTTCCCTTGCCAGTTAACGTCACAATTGCATGTTCCTGTCGCCTTGCTGCACCGACCACGATTCCCGCAGGGGTTCAGTATTCCTCCTGGACATGCCTTGTCGCACTCCTCACCCCAATACCCAACATCACACTTACAGTTAGTTCGTTGCAATGGATCAGCTTTCCCAAAGAAGCACTTCACATTACACTCCTCACCAATCCAAACTGGGAAGGGAATTCCAGGAATTGTGTTGCACAAAGTCTGCGCTGGCCAATACGTTAAAGACAGAATTGCTTGACAATGATCAGCGAAGGTGCTCACAGCCGCAAATGACGCTCCCAAGTTACCAGCTGAACCAGTAACCTGCACACATACCATGAAATAAAAGTCTAACTCTGCCACAAGACTCTTACATGATGAGAACAGCTGTGTCTGGTAAAACAGCTTTGAACACAAGTCTTTAGATGTTTTCTCAAATGTGGCGTTCGGGAATATACCTTGAAAGGGATTTTCTGCTGGAAATAAGTTCGTTTTTACTGGAGCATCTGAATATACCCAAAGTGGCTGTTTCCATGGAGACCGAGGTAAGTACAAATGTTCATCGTTGACGAGATTATGTATTACATCACCTTCGCCTTCGTTAATTTTCCACAGAGCAGAAATGTTAGGATCAGTTGGTAACACATTCATTCCCATGTTTTGTTGGATCAGCACGGGATCAAACGCTCTATGCCATATTCGTATTTCATCGATCATCCCCCAGAAGACAGGCTCTGTTGCTGTTTCTGTTTCTCCTGGTGAGAGTTCCCATTGTCCAAGCGAAAGGATTCCGCCGACTGGAAGTGGATTCTCAAAGAATTGGTATTGTCTCCTTTGCACATTTCCTTGATAGTCAAAGTGGTAAATCTCCAGTATTCTGGTCTGGTAGTACCACACAATTGCCACGTGGTTCCATTGACCGATCTTGACAGGTATGCCTGTATCATGGATGATTGAGTTTCCTAGCTGAATTCTCAGAGTAAATGCAATTGTCAATGCAAATGACTTGTGGAGTGCATAAGACAGCACAGTTCCACCTTGTTTTAAGGGTTTAAACAAGAGTTCTATTGTCAAATCGCGTTTCGCAGCAATACTTGTTCTCAGTGGGCCAGTCGATGCTCCTGTGTTGTTAAATAGCAACGCATATAAAGCTCCAGTTGGTGTCAGGGTCTCATTAAACACTCCGTTAGAAAAAATGAACAGACTATCACTGCCATTAACATAGTATCGCTTTTCAAGATGTACGTTGATGTCATTCTGTGTTATATTAGTCATACGTAACCCAGCGAAGTCATTGCTATGTTCCATGTTACATGATCTAAGGATCCCAGTGGAGTTTCTACAAAGTTCCGCACTGACTTCCACTGTAGCACTGAGGTAGAGTCCTTGCAATCGAATGTGAACTTTGAAGTCTTCTTGCCAGGCAATAAGATATTGATAACGTGATACCTTTGTTATTTTAAGGCCTTGTTCACTTGGACCGACAAGTGTTGTTAACTTGTTCATTTTAATAGAACGGCCATTCACTCCTAAAACAGGCTCTGCATTTGAGTTGTAAGGACCATGAAACGATATAACGGTAGTTGACATTTTCAGTGCTAGAGCGTTGATACAAACAGACTGCATGTGACATGGGATTTGCCGCACTTGTAATAATAACGGTAAGTCAAAATTTGAGAAAACAACAAATTCTCCCGTACTCAGAAAGGAATAACTGTATCCAAGGAATGTCACATAGTGCCCACTACCAGAAATCACGGAGAACGACTTTTCAGACGATGGAATAATTGATACAGCAACAGAACAATCCTTTCCTGTCCAGCCTTTTGAGCAACTGGCGCATGTCTCTGTTCCTTTCCAATTTGTTTGGCAAATACAGGCTCCAGTCACTAGATGACACACACCATGGTTATGACATGGTTGATTTGCACCAGCAGGACAAACCATAGAGCATTCTTTGCCCCAGAACCCTTTCTTACAAACGCATGCTTCTTTGTTCTTTGTTCCATATACACATCTGTAAGCACATTCAGGTCCAAACCAAGTAGGAAATTCACGACCAGGGAACTCATTACATAGGGATTTTGCTGGCCAACTGTCAAGATTCTGTACACTTTTACAAACATCTGAAAAATCAATGATAACTTCCATGGACATCATCAAATTACCAGTTAGCGCTATGTTTCTCAAACAACGTCTGTAATTGAATGTTATAACGCCTTGACCAAGATCTTTGCATGCCTCTTTCAGTGGACCATTCATTAGAAGCCGGTGACAAAACGTTGCTGCGTCCTTCTTCAATGATTTGTCTCTAAATGCGAAAGAAGGGGTGCTTTTGTAGAATGGCTTGTTGAATATCGCATCTGAGAATGTCCATTTAGGATAATTCCAAGGAAATGATGCCAGCTGTAAGATGATGTCACCTATTGTGTCGATGGACCTTGCCCCTTCGCCCTCGTTAAATCGCCATGCATGCTTCAGAGCTTTGGTTTCAACAAGAACTTCTCGATTCCAGGTCTGTTGGATAACTGCAGGGTGAAAATGGCGGTTCCATATTCGTAGCTGGTCAATCAATCCCACAAAGGGAACTGTTGGTTGAAGACCTGAGCCGTCAAGAGAGGGTAACCATCCCGCTAAAGCCAACAAACCCCCTGGTTCGAAAATGTCGTAATGGTTAGTCAAATCAAAGTCTTTTCGATGTGCGACTCCATTGGGAGTGAAGTAGTAGAATTGAAGAGTTTGAGTTGATTTTCTGTAAACAAGGCTTATCTGGGTCCATGCATCTAGCTCGGCTTTTATCTTTGTTTGAAATACAGCGTTCTCAAAATAGATGGTTAGATTTCCTCCAGTACTTGCGATGAAGAAACTCTTAATTTTGCAGTAAGATAGGATTACACCATGTTGCTTGATCTTAATCAATACGTCAATTGTAATATCATTCGAATTAAAAGCCCCGTAAATAACTGACGATGTAATCACTGCACTATTCTTGAAATACAAAGCATAGCCGCTGTTAGCTTCCTGATACTCCGTGATGCCTTTGTAAGTGTAGTGAAACATCTCATGGCACTTCTGAACTTGTAATTTAAACAATAGGTTTTCAATTGTAGCTGTTGTTGCCCCAATGATACTAGAGTTCGTGGGTCTACGGTGCCAGCTAGTGACGTTGAATGTTGAATTGGAACAGTTTAAGTGTGGCTTGTAAGATTCGAGGGATACCAAATAGTCATTATCACAGTCGCCTAGTATACCAATGGACTTCTTGCAGACAATGGGAGACACTTTGAAATTGAGACTCAAATATCGGTTCTCGATTCGTAGTAACACAACGAGCTTGGAACTAGTAAGCTCATAAAGGTAGCTAGATACACGCACGAAGGTGAAACCATGATTTGGCAGGGATGATGGTTTGATGTCAATGTCTGCTTGTCGATTGTCGATCCAAATTATTATTTCTCCGCCAGATTTATAAGGACCATGGATGACTATGGAGTGTTCAGCTATGCGAATGGCGATGGCATTGACACAAGAGAACTGCCCATAACAATTCACAAATCTTGCTTGAATAGAAATTGAAGCATCAGTCGAGTAAACAAGGTAGTATTCTCCAGTTACATGAACAACAAAACTCAGGCCTGTGAAGGTAGTGAAGTGTCCACGTACTGAGACACTCCCCACACCAGACACATCGCCAGTTGAAACGGGTTTTGTGATAGCAAAAGAGCAGTCACTTCCTGTCCAACCTGCTGAGCATTCAGTGCAGTTCTCATTCCCAAGCCAGTTTAGTTCACATTTGCATTTGCCTGTGTTACGGTCACACAAACCATGCCGGTTGCAGACATTCAATGCACCTCCGTAACATTCTCCAGAGCAGTTGGTTCCGAAGTAGCCTTTATAGCATTCGCAGACATCTTGATCAGCAACCGAAGCTTTACCAAAAATACAAGGTGTTGTACAATTTCGACCAATCCATTTAGGAAAATTCCTTTTTGGAAATGCTTTACAAAGAGGCTTGGCTGGCCATTTCTGAAGATCTAGTTTACTTTGACATGCATCAGAAAGTGCTATTATAGCATCCATTGATTGAGATGTATTACCCGATGTTACTATTGCAGATACGCAGGCGCGGTAGTAGAACTGTAAAGTAACGTTACCCATAGTGGAGCATGCGTCGTAAATATCAGATGTGAATATGAAGGTGGAACAGGTGTCTTGAGCAACTGTTATTAGGGTTATGTTGTTCTTGTTCGAATTGATTCCAGGAATGTAATCAATTGGTGCATCAGAGAAAATCCAATCCGGGGCTCTCAACGGATACGAAGGGAAATTCAAATCATTTTGGTTCATAGAG
This sequence comes from Stomphia didemon, assembly GCA_031471435.1. Classification (NCBI taxonomy): domain Eukaryota; kingdom Metazoa; phylum Cnidaria; class Anthozoa; order Actiniaria; family Actinostolidae; genus Stomphia; species Stomphia didemon. The sequence continues at coordinate 14,160 of JAUPMF010001564.1, read as the reverse complement.
TCCTTCGCTGTTGCACCTTCTCCTTCATTAAGCTTCCACAAACCTGTAAGTGACGGTGCACGATCTTGAATGTTTGCAGGCCAACTTTGCTTCGTCATAACATAGTCAAATGCTTTCTTCCATACGCGTACTTCATCTAAATCCCCTTGGAAAATGTGTTTCACTCGTACACTTTCACTTCCGGAGGACGGTTGCCAAAGCCCAATAGCCAAAGTCCCTCCATCCGTAAACGGATAAGTTCTTATTCTGAAGTTTTTGTATCGCACAAGCCCCAAATAATCAGTCACGTATACAAACATTTTCATTTTGGCACGGACGACAACAACAGATATCATGTTCCATTTGTCAACATCACTCCGAAGTCCAGTGTCATAGACCTCGGTCCCAATACCAACTTTGACTGTTATAAAATTACTGATATAGAAAGTCACACTAGCTGCGTATGATAAAATAACCCCTCCGCAATAACGAGAGTCACATGATCTTGCTAAAAGTTGTAGTGTTATAGTGTCGTGACCGAAAAGGTTTTCCACTTTTCTTGAAACGATTGCTGAGAAGTTGAATTTCAGACAATAAACACCGCCGTACACTTTTCTTGTTTCTTTGCGAATTTTTTCATCGAGGACTATCAATGCGTTGCCTTGTTCTTTGCTGGTTACTTTGAGCTTCTTCTCCACAAACCCATTGATTGTTGTATCTGAACCATTGGTTTGCCCAAAATGCTCAAGCACCGTATCTTTCTTGGTTGTACCATTGTTTGTAGTCGCATTTTGTTCCCCGCTAGTATAAGATCTGCATGTTCCACACAAACCACCGAACATCCCGCAGTATTTAATTGTTGTTTTTGTTTCAATGTTCACATAACGATCATAGAAGGTGAGCTTGATGGTAAGATACCGATCGACGTTTATTTCATACGAGGTTATGGATAATCTGTGGATTAGAAGTCCTGCCTTTAATAACTCAGTGTTGTCCTTCATGGTAATCCCATTAAAGTACCAGAGAGAATCTTGACCGTCAGCATAAGGTGCATGGGCACTGAGATGTACATCACGATAGGAGACAGCAATTGCATTCAGGCAAACTGTGCCAGTATAACAAGGAACTTGGCGAATCTGCACTTCTAGAATATTTGAAGTAATCATCAAAAACTCGCCTACGCTTGAAAAGCTGTACAGAGATCCACCAAAGCCTGAAACATAGCCGTTCTCCATTAGCGTGCATACTTGGATTGTCGAACTTGTCACTGTGGTGTTATGCGTTGGAGTAGATATTGCTATTGAACAGGACTGACCGATCCATCCCTTTGAGCAGCTTCCACACTTCTCATCTCCTTCCCAGTTCTCATGACACTTGCATATACCAGTCTCCACATCACATCTCCCATGCCCTTGACAAGGATTCGTTGCTCCACCAGGACATTCCATTGAACAATCACCAGCCCAATAACCAGCATCACATTTACATTTCTGCTTATCTAACATCCCATTCACACATCGCGAGCTGCAGTTATTGCCAATCCAGTCATCATATCGTCGATCCGGATACATATTACATAGGTATTGCCCGGGTAAGGAAGTGAGGTTGAGTGCCAGCTTACATTCTGTTGCCATGGAGACTGTTGATTCAATGGCCGAGTTTAATGATCCTGTAGATGAAATATCAACCACACAATTCTGGAAGTAGTAATCAGCGTTGCCCGTAGCATTAGCGCATTGTCGATTGAAAGGTCCAGATAACAAGATATTCGAGCAAAGTGCCTTGGCTTCGTTTTCGGATGATTTTTTGGTGAACAATATGTTTGCGTCAACATCTCCTGTCTCTATGTCTAAGTCTGATGGTTGAAAAACTGGTGTATTCCAAGGTGGTTTAGGAAGATCGATGTCATGGGAGCCAACAGAATCTCGTGCTGTGTAGCCAAATCCTTCATTAAACTTCCAAAGGGCAGTGACTCCAGGAGTGAAGGCTTTTAGATTAGTGCGCCAGTATTGTAGAATCATAACGGAATCAAAGCGTTTGTTCCAAATGACAAGTTCGTCAACCCGTCCTACAAAGCCTGGGATTGTCGATGCAACTGATGTTACTTGCCAGATAGCAATGCCAGCAGTACAGCCCGATGAAAAAGCACCCACACCAATGTTAAATGATCTGAATACAACGGTTCCTTCAGAAGATATCACATAGATTTGAATCAAACCGGTGAGTTGTCTATATACTAGTGATATTTGGTTCCATCTTAGTTTTTCGAGGGTTAGCTGGGTATCTAAAGTCTTTAATCCAAAGTGTATTCTCAATGTGCTATTGATTGTTACAGCAAAAGTTGTATTCAAAGCAAAAGATAGAATAGTTCCACCATTGACAATGGGATCTTGAACTTTAACGTAAAACTGGATGGTGACATACTTTGAACCAAATACATTTACCAGTGGCTTAGTTACGACTGCGGTGTGATTAAAAAACAAACAGCTCCCGGCACCGGAAATTAGGGCAGGTTCTTTAGCTGTCCTCAGAACTTCCGTAAATCCGCTTTCGTTTTTGGGTACAATCCACTTCTTGACAAACTCATCGATCATTTGCTGAGTGGTCAGTGATATATTGTAGGTGTGTCGAATTCCATTCGTAGTACAGTTTGATGATTGTCCACTACTAACGCATTGGCCTAATAGCCCACAAGCATCCTCACATGCGGTCTTGTCCATAGTCATCGTCATACCCATGTGCGATCGGCGATGGTATATGAACAACCGATAGTTTTCTGGACCAGAAATTACGTATTTGTTGTGAGAAACACGACTGAATGTAAAATCTGACGATCCTAGTGTCACTGCAGTCATGGGGCTTGATGGTTTGCCATTAACAGTCACAACAACAGCGCTTGTTACCCCATAACTTGTATGTATTGCAACTTTAGAATTTTCAGCTTTGACCATTACACATCGAACTGAGCTGTAAACACCACTTCGTATTTGTCTTATTTGCACACTAAGTTTTAAGCGTCTTGAAATGAATGCAAAAAATTCACCAGTTGTTGATATTTTTACTTTCACTCCGTCTAAAGTTGCAAAATGACCATTTCCAGAAATCGATCCAACTCCGAGTTTTCCTGACGGTCTAATGGCAATAGAGCATTCTTTGCCGTAAAAACCGTCAGAACAGCTACTACAGTCATATTTTCCTCTCCATATGGAATCACACTTACAGTTTCCGGTTTTTGGAGAACAAGATCCATGTCCATAGCAGCTATTAGAATAACCTCCAGGACAATCTTGGTCGCAGTCTTTTCCCCAGAATGATGAGTCGCACACGCATACCTCTCTTGATGTCGAGTGAGGGTGGCCAAATACGCAAGGTATATCACAGTTAACGCCGATCCAAGAAGTTAAACGCGATCTTTTGAACGTATCAAACCCACACATCTGTCTTGCTGGCCACACAGTCAAATTCATCGATGTTTGGCAGATGTCCGCCAATGCCACAACAGTGTCTAAGGCTTCTGTAGTGTGACCGAAACTAGCACTCACTCTAAGACAGCTTCTGTAGAAGAATTGCATACTCCCAGCGCCTAAGCCACTGCATGCTCTTCCAACAGGGGCTTGTCGGAGGTTAACAGTGCACCATGTTGTAGCCTTTTCTTCGAACGAGGTGTTAGCAAACTTGATAACATTTGAAATGAGAATGATGTTGACTTTGGCAGAGCTGTATACCCAAATAGGAGCCTTATTCGCGGCTGGAATATAGAGATTGACATTCGATACTAAATCATGTGCGATTTTTCCTTGTCCTTCGTTGAATTTCCACAGAATTGTCAAATAGGAAAAACTTTGTTGGACATTGGCTTTCCATCTTTTCTGAACCTCGGAAAGGGTAAATTCTCTATTCCAGACTCGAATTTCGTCGATGTATCCCACGAACCCTCCAAGGCCTCTTATTGCATCATCGGTAGAACCAGGTGCCCACTGTCCTATTGTTATAGTACCTTGTGAAACAAATAACCCTCGAGTGATGCTCTTTGTCTGTTGAGTGACGGTTCCCGATCCATCAGTTAGGTATAAAGCCAGCACTCCCGTTGGTCGATAGTATACAAACGATAACATATTCCACGCTTTTAGGTCTGGCCTCAATCCTGTATCCCATACGTTAAGACCAAATCGTACTTTCATAGTCACATTGATGTAAACAGCAAAGGATGTTAACTTGCAATATGTGAATAAAGTTCCTAATGCCAATGATTCTGGGTTGAACAAAAGTTGAACGGTTACATAGGTATTTTTGAAAATATTAGGAAGCAAATCGGTTGATAACCCAACACCAGCAAACTTTAGTCCCAACTCAGCTCCTGTTGATATTCGCGATTCTTCATATTTATCAAAATCATAACTAAACATGCTGTCATCTTTGTCAACCTTCCAAGCGTCTTCCTTGCTAATTCTAGAGACACCGTTCAAGTCGTTGCTAAGATTTCCATCACAGTTACCACACAAAGCAGTTGTACTCTTACATAACGAGCCTTTAGTGCGCTGGTTGAAAGCAATTCGTCGGTCGATCAATCGGATCTTAATTACTAAACCCATTGTCTTGCTGACAAGGGTAAAAATAGTCGAAGAAGTGTACTCCAGATACGCGTCGCCATTAAGAAGCAATGTTTTTGATTTGAACTCGGCTTTCTTTCCGTCAACAATGATAAAAGGGTGTCTGTCAGTACTTTGCCGGGGAGCGTGGATTGCAACATGCCAAAGGTCTTGATAAGCGAAGGCAACAGCGTTGATACATCTTGACATTCCATCTGCGCAGTTAATTTGTTTTACTTGAGCTCGGAATGCAGGATTGCGAACCAACCAAAATTCTCCTGTCCCCAAAAAGTTAAAATTGGCACCATCATAACTGGTAAAGTGGCCTCCGGTGAACCCCGAACATGTTGGAAACTGTCCATTTGATACAGCAACAGAACAATCTTGACCTGTCCAGCCCTGCGAGCAAACACTACAATCGAGCGTGCCTCTCCAGTTGAGCTCACAATCACAGTGTCCAGCTATGACGTTACACTTCCCATGACCGTTACAGGGGAGCAGCGCACCACCTGGGCACTCTGTTTCACAACCTTTACCCCAGTAGCCAGATTCACATACGCAGATACTGGTGTTTGTGGTATCGGCTTTACCAAATATACACGGAATGTCACAGTTTGGCCCAATCCATTGTGCAGTTGATGAGAGGGAAAGATCGTGACAAAGATGTTGTACTGGAGATGTATCCAAACCTAACCTCCTCTGAAGTCCCCCAGCCATTACTGCAACTGTCATATAGGCATCTTTAACATTCTCACTGGCTCTTATAGTGTTTAAGCACGCCTGGTAGTAAAACAACAATTGAGTTTTGTCTAGATATTTACCATATTGGGACGCTATCTTGGGATCATAGATGACTTGGTTACAAATTACCACTGCCATAATGCCAATCGTTTTGTTATTAAAGAAAATATCACTTGCAATACGGTTGTCTACAATAGGAAGGCTTTTGACAGCGTAGGAAAACTTCCACTTAGGTCTCCGAGTAGAAACAGCAGGTAATATGATGGAGGTCTCTGGTCCTGATTCGCTTTGAATGATTTCACCTTTCCCTTCATTGAAGGTCCAAAGTGCAGTCAATCCAGTGTTGAGTGTGTTCTGCAGACCAAGTGAGAAACTTTGCTTAACCTGGATAGTGTTAAGTGACACATTCCATATTCGTAGGTTATCCAAACTCCCTTTAAATGCTTGTATTGAAACGCCTTGGATGTTTTCTTTGGTGATGTACCATTTACCGAGCCACAACGAGCCACCTGGTGTGAACTGGTCATTTCCAATAAAGAACTCTCTTGTGTACAATACACCCGTTTTGTTCATTTGATGGTAAATCAATACACCTGAAATGAACAAATTTTAAGATATGTCAGAGGGAATTGTAAATGCAATGCAATCGTACAAATATAAAGACAAACGTTTAAAACACTTTCTCACCCAATTTCCGTTGATAGACGATGGATATTTGATACCAATTCCAATGTTGCAATATTTCACCTGTGTCGAAAACTTGAGCACCAAAGTAAACTTTGACTGTGTTATCGTTGACAATAGCAAATGTAGTTTTTGTGGCGTATGACAGAATTGTACCACCGATATCCTTAGTAGTCACAAACACCTACAGCATAAGATGAGTTTAAATAACATTTATGACTCAAAAATATAAAGTTAAAGTATATACACCTTGAACACCGCTGAGCATTCAATAATCTAATAAAACCAAAGTTCCCAGTTTTGTACATCAAATATTTAGTACCTGTAGTGTTAGGTCCGTCTCTTCTTTTAAGCTCCCGATTAAAGGATGTGTAGAAGCTTTAGTTCCATCAAATGACAGGCAAAATCCGGAAACTGTGATTTCTCGAAGCTCTTGATAGGAAGAGGTATTAAAGACAAATATGGAATCAGCTATGGTAACTTTCCAACGTCTGCTAAGAATTGCTGTTACAAGGGCCTGGCTTGCATTGTGACCCCATGATCTGGTACCATCTGCGCTGGTAAAGTCATTTGCAGGATTTTTGTCACAAGACGAGCATAATCCAGACTCTTTAAGACAAAGATCCTGGCTAACCACTAGCTCAAATGAAAGATACCGACCCCATGACTTGATTTTGATCGATTGGACTCTCGCCGATGTTTCGTTGTTTGTGACCTCAAATGTATTTGGTGCTGCTTTACGGAAGGCGTATCCTGAACCCATATCCACTACAGTATCGATGATTTGATGACTATCAACCCACAGCAAAGGTTCTCCTGTGCCGTTATATGGAGCTCTGACACTAAATGTTCTCAACTCAGTCTTGACAGCTATCGATGTTAGGCAGAAGGAATCACTGCCACATGGAATTTGACGCACTTGGACAGCAAACTGAGGTGTTTTGATGATGTAATACTCGCCAAAGGTATTGAAATGGTAGTGGACGGCGTCAAATGTCACATAGTATCCCGTACCAAAGCCATAACAAAATGGACTAGCAGTAGAATTAGATGGGGTAGTTACAGCAACTGAGCAGTCTCTAGATGTCCATCCTTTGTTACACAAGGAACAATCTGCAAGCGTTGTGTTAGCAGATGTAGGACATTTACATTGTCCGGTAGTACGATCACAAGAACCAGCAAAACCATTGCAAGAATTGACATGGCCTCCCGGACATTCCAAAGAGCAATTGGCACCAAAGAAGCCATACCTGCATTGACAATGACTACTGTTTACATTATCTTGAATTCCAAATTGACAGTATTTGTCACACGAAGGACCAAACCATTCCGGAAAATCATAGCTGTCAACTTCATTGCACAAGGACTTGGCGTACCAAGATGGTGAAAAGTTAGAGCCTAAATCCGATATGAACATCACAGCCCAGTAAGCGTTGCTAGCGTTAGCAGACCTTGTTACTGAGTGAATGCATGCAGTATACAAATACGACAGGGTTGACTTGCTTAACCATGAATATTCTGTCGAAAGAGAGCGTGCAAATATCAGGTCGTCACATTTGCTGTGGGCATCTTTGACTGGAAGCAATTCTTCAAATCTACTGCTGTATACAGTTACAATGTCGTAGGAGAAGGGTGATATATCAACTGTAGAAAACACCCATGAAGTGGACTGCCATATTGATTGCGGAATTGAAATATGAACACCTGATATGCAATCGTATGCGAAGCTTCCTTGACCTTCGTTAAATTTCCATAAACTTGCTAAGCCTGGAATCTTTCGGCATCCCAAGTTCTTCTTCCAGTTTGAGGCAACCATGTATGATGGCAGCTTTTTGTTCCATATGCGAAGTTCATCAATTTCCCCAACAAATTCAGAAGATGGTTGAATTCCACGACCTGAAGGAGAGGGAGCCCAGTAACCTAAAGCGAGCACCCCACCCGGCTCAAACATGTTCACGTCACTACTAACAGGGAAATTACGGCTGCGAACTGTTCCATCAACATCAATGAGGTAACAATGAAGAATTTTATAACTGTGTGACCACACCAAGGCCATCTGGTAATACTTGTCAACATCTAAAGTGATCAATGTATCGAGTATTTTATCGGCATACTGGAGATGTATTTTCCTGGATATAATTGTTACAGCAAATGTTTCTGTTGTTGCGTAGGATATAATAGTCCCATTGTCCTCATTTATCTTTACCAAGAACTCGATGCTCATGTCTGATGCAGAGAAACTAAATATTTCTGGTGTTGTTACTCCAGTTTTGTTGAAGAACAGTGCATACCCACCACCTTTAGCATCACGGTGTTCATGATACTTGTAGATGAACAAACTGTCTTGTGCCGATACTTTCCAGGAAGGGCCGTACACCTCATGAATGTAATACTGAGATGCATTCAGACTGTCAACCACTTTACCATTTCTGCTGTTGAGGTCGTCAAAACTATTTCCATTGCAACTCCCCCAAAGCCCTTTACTTTTCAAACAGTAGGTTTTATTCTTCAGTAGGATCTGTAAGTCTAAGTAGCGATCATACAATCGCACATCAAGGCGAAGACCGTAGCTATTTTCAAGTCTGTATCTGAGATATGCCTTCCGCCTAAAGACGAACCGGTCCTCCTCACGCCCAATGAAGATTTCTAGCTCCGATGACTTCTCTCCATCGACAAACACCACTGGCTCTCCAGACAAAGAAAATCGACTATGTATCATAAGAACAGTCCCACTAACATTGACTGCTACAGCGTTAAAGCATGAAGTAGACGAGTAGCACGAGATCATCCGGGCTTGAACTTCAAAACCTGCATCTTTAGCTATGAGCAGATGATATTCACCATTGCCAAGATACCGGTACCAAACACCGTCTGTGCTAATGAGATTTCCTTGTCCAAATCCTGCTGCTGTACGATTGGTTGTCTGGAGAACGATGGAGCAGTCTTCTCCGTACCACCCATCGGAGCATGCGCCACACGAATAATTTCCACGCCAATTTACATCACAAGAGCATATCCCAGAGTTTTTATTGCATACACCATTTCTATTACACGAAGCTCGTGGTTCTCCTGGACAGGCCTTTTCACAGGCTGTACCCCAGTATCCATCTCGACATGTGCATATGGCGTGGACTTGATCCATCTACCAAATAGAATTGAGTCAGATAATAACAGTAACTGAATATTAGTGAAAACTAGTAATACCGAGTAAAAGGGACGTTTCTAAACCTTTAGCTGCCTCGTACTTAACTATGCTTATTATACTTACAGAGCTGTTGGTTGTCAAACTGTCACATGTGCTGTTGTTAACGTTAGAATCACTTATGTCGATTGATAGTCTACTGTTGGATGGGGGATATGCAAGGACCCAGATCAGTGGAGATATGTGGTCAACCCTACAAATAGAAAGGTACAAATAATCAAACGCCAAAAAATTGAGATTATGGAAAAATATTTTGTTATTAAAATCTCCAGTACAACAATACAACCCTTGGTGACTTAAATTATCGTTTGGTGCATTTTATTCATGTATGAACAAAAAAATAAGAAATATTTATATATATTAGAAATACCTGACGCTGAAAACACTGTGATGCATTCCAGGCAGAAATTTGGTTGGCTGTCCATAGTTTTCAGATTTCAGTGGAATTGTATTACCGGGTTTCTTGTCTCCAGCTCTTTTCACAAATCCTACCAGTCCACCGGGTACTATTTGAAGATTATGCCGGGTGAAGCGGTTATTGGTGCCCACGTCTATGTAGACATTATGAGAGTTCTTATTCTCATACCCTAACCAAGCAATAATTGTTCCATTTGTAAATTGTCTGAAACAGTTTAAGAAAGGTCTTATTTTGCTTATTCCTCCATTCCCGTCACGTGGATCACGATATACATTTAGAGCGTTGGTTGTAACACAATCGATTTTGCATTTCTTTCCAATGTGAGCTGCGTCACATAATTTGCAGTCGGCCATTGCATATCCCATAGTGCATTCTTGACAAGTGGTTCCATTCCAATGTCCATTGCTTGAGTCATCATGGCATGTACATACGTCACCATTTTGGCCTGTTGCGTTACCATGTACACAAAACACACTACAGGTATCCTTCCATCCAATGTAATTGGTAACACAACGCTCGCATTCGGAACCAGCATAACGTGGTTTGCATTGTTCGCAAGCACTCCCTTGGAACTCGTTTCTGCATACGCATTGGGGTATTTCATTGACCAATGTGCAGTTGCCACGATTATTACACATGGGCGTCCCAGGACACACAAGCTTACTGCAGTCAGCTCCATCGAAACCCTGGTCACATAGACAGTAAGGAACATCAGAACCTGTTTGCTGGACACAAGCACCATGAGCACTGCAGTCTGGTTCGCCTGGACAATCTAGTAACTCACATGATACTCCTTTACGTCCAAGATTGCAGGTGCAGTTGAAGGAATTACAAACACCTTTTCCTGAACATTCAATATCACACGCAAGACCTTGATAGCAGAGTTCACATTTACAGATGACTGAATCAGGTGGATTTTCTGTGCCGTGGATACAAGGGAGCTGACAGCCTGCCCCCATTGTGCCACCTGTACAGTTTTGACATCGGGGTGGGTCGCGGTTCCCATCACAATCGCCTTTAGTGTTACAGTCAGGAGTACCAGGGCAATCTGGCTTCTCACATCCTTCGCCTTTCCATCCTCTGAAACAGTCGCATTGTTGTATTACACTTAAACAGACCCCGTGATTGCTGCAATCTGTTTTATCACCAGGGCAACCGATCGTCTGGCATTTCACGCCACGCCATCCCTTGTTACATCTGCAATGACCTTCCACACAAGAACCATGCAAATCACAATCTTGGTCGCATGACAGTCCGGTAAAGCAGTTATTGCATACGCATTTATGCCCATTCAAAGTCTTCGTGACGCTACCATTGACACAAGGTATGCCGCAATCGTCTCCCATATAACCTGGATCACATGAGATGCACACAGGAGGGTCATTATGTAAGCCATCACAAGTTCCATGACCATTACAATTTCCTCCACCAGCACATTGAGGTATATGGCATCCTATCCCTCCCCACCCTGGACGACAAATGCACATGCCAAGAGCCGCTATACAGGATCCATGTCCACTACAATCTTTATTCCAGCCCGGACATCCTCTTGTTTCGCATGTCAATCCTCGCCATCCTTCGAAGCCACAGTCACAAGTTCCATTAGTGCAATTTCCTCTACCAGAGCACTCGACGTCGCATGAGATTCCGCTATAACATTGTTCACACTCACACAGATAACCGCCGTCAGCTGTCCTTCGTACTTTACCATGTACACAAGCCGTATCGCAAGCAGAACCCATCCAACCTTCTTTACACATACAATATGGTATACTTGCACTCACACAAATCCCATTACTGTTGCAATCGGGTGTCCCAGGACAGTCCGGAATTTCACATCCAATACCGGTCCACTTCGAATAACAATCACACTTTCTTGTAGCACTGTTACATGTCCCGTGGCCCGTACAGTCAATTCCCCAACCAGGACAACCGATTTTTTCGCAGAGTTCCCCCCTCCATCCATCGGAACCACAATTACAGGTATTATTCACACAAGTTGTGTTATTCCTTGCAGAACACATGAGGTCGCAGCTCAGACCCGCAAAACATGGATCACACACGCAGACTTTCGCGTTTGACTGACTTTGGGTGCCATTTACACAACGGGTCTCACATGCTATACCGGCCCATCCTGTCTTACAAGGTCCGCAATATGGAACTTTATGTCGTATACACGCTGCTCGGCCGTTGCAGTTTGGCTCACCGGGACAATTGGGCTTTTGACATCCAATCCCTAAAATTAATATGAAGACAATCAGTATTATTTATGGCCACAAACAAACCAAAACAATTTAGTTTTGTATTATTTAAGTGATCAAGTTTGTGATGACGCTGGGTAAATTGTTTGAAATTAAGAACGAGTTGATGATGTATGTAGTACATAATGCAATGACGGTTTGATTGATTGACATTTCTTAATAATATGTAGCAAATTTGAACTCCTCATATTTAGCATCATCTACGGCCATTTACGTTCCTTACATGACGTCATAATGTTACTTATTATAAATTTCAGTGTTAAAGCGGTTGATTGATTTAACCACATCATGGAAATTGTTACAATTTTGGTTGTTTGAAATTGCTTTACTCGAAGTATACATTCACTTACAAATAATTGCTTATGCCCAAGTATCCAGAAAACAATTACTTAAAAAACGGATTTTGAGTTAAGTAGTGAACAAAATGCATACTGTCTATTTCTTACCTTTCCAGCCTGGCTCACATATGCAAGTTCCAGAAGCAGATAAACACTGTCCATGTTTTGAACAGTCAGTTGCTACTCCAGGACATCCCTTTGTCTCGCAATACGGTCCTCTCCACCCGTCAAATCCGCAATCACAACGATCTTCAACACACCTATTGCTGTGATTGGTACACATTGACTCGCAACCTACGCCATTGTAACAAGGATCACAGAAACATTTACTGTCCTTGGTCGCGTTTCCATGGATACATGGCAGTTCACATGCCACACCTGTCCATCCTTTGGTACAGTTGCAAACAGGTTGAGCACCTTCAAATGCTGGGGGTAAACAGTTGCCACGTTCATTGCACTCGGGAGAACCCAAACAATCAGGAATGTGACAGCCAACACCGGACCACCCTGGGGTACACTGACACGCCAAAGTCGCTTTATTGCACGTTCCGTGTCCACTGCAATCAAGTGGGAAACCTGGACAACTAGGAATAGCACAAGTTTTACCTTTATAACCTTTTTCCAATTCGCAAATACAGGTTCCATTCGAACACTTTCCATTCCCAGAGCACACACTGTCACAACCAATACCAGAGAAGCACGGATCACAAATGCATCCCGATGAGTTACCGTAATTATTCCCATGAATACAGGGTATACTACAGGCCTCGCCAGCCCAGGCCGAATGACAGTTGCACGTTCTTGGATTGGTGTTACTGCAGTCGCCATGTCCTGAGCACGAAGGGTAACCAGGACAATCATATTCATGACATCCATCGCCCGCCCAACCTGGATAGCATTCACACTTCTTCAAACGAAGGTTGCAAAATCCATTCTCGTTGCAATTACCATCTCTTCCTGGGCAACCGGCCAGCTCGCATCGATCTCCCACGTACGCGTCTCCATTAAAACGATCGCACTGACATTTTCCCAAGACACATTCTCCATGCCCAGAGCACTCACTTTGACATCCACCTCCAGTGTAACATGGGTCGCAAACACACAATCCGTCTTCAGCATGACCATGTTGACAGGGCTTATTACAGTCAGGACCCATCCAACCGGCCTTGCAGTTAGTACATGTTGGCGTATCCCTACCCGTTGCGTTACAGAATCCTCGTGAAAAGCAGTCAGGCGTCCCAGGGCAATCCGGTATGTGACATCCGATTCCTTTCCATCCTTAAACCATAAATTCAAGATAGATAATCTTGTATTATATTATCTTCATATTAGTATCAGCACGATATTGGTATTTGGAAGTCAGATTTTATCAAGCATAAATCATTCATTGCTGTCTGTTTTTATTAAAAAACATTTCATTAACGTTAACCAGCTCCAGTACTTTAAATAACTTTGCATTACCTGGATCGCATATACACTTGTGGTTTGAACTGTCACATGTACCGTGCCCACTGCAGTCTTCAGCGTTACCTGGACATCCAGGAACTTCACAAACCGATCCACGCCAGCCAGCAAGTGGGTCACAAAGGCATTTCTCTTTAACACACTTTCCATGTCTAGAACACTCCATGTCGCATCCGCTACCCGAAAAGCAGGGATTACATTGACATTTACCACTGTTCATTGGTATTTGAATTCCGTGGGTGCAGTGGTCGGCACATGCGGGTCCCATCCATCCTTGTATACAGTCAGTACAGACTGGAGGGTTAGAGCTGTCATTGCAATGACCTAATGCAATATAATAAGGGTTTTAATAAAGCGTTCAAATGACTTAAAACAATATATTATTGCTTAATTAAATACATAAAGTAAAACCAAGAGACCATTAGATAAGAGAATAGATGTGTGTCCCCATGATAATCTTTTCCAAGGCTATTTATAGCTCGCG
>JAUPMF010001553.1:0-11673 GCA_031471435.1 Stomphia didemon | reverse complement strand
ACTAACAGTTCTGGAAATTTCGTGACTAACTTTCCAAGGAAACTCTTAACTTTTGGGTTTGAACAACAAGGAACCAGTTTTTCTTATAATTTTATATGAGGCTATGCACTGACAGATCGAGCATGCGCAGACGTTTGACCGCGGTGTTGAGGGGAGCTGGGACGAACATGGGGAGGCCTGGGTAAACATGAGTAGGCCTGGGTAAACATGAGGATGCCGGGTGCAAATACTAGATGACCTGGGACATTCCTTTCCCAAAAATATAGAAACGTTATATAAAGTCTAAATGTAATAGTCATTAATCACCTCCACATTTATCAGTCTGATCTAGGCTTGCAAAGCATCATAGGCATGATTTCCCGCTTGGACCCAGTCTCTCGATATCCGACATGTCCTCGCGGCTAGAATTATGATTATCATAAATTAATATTCGACCTCAAAATAACGATAATCATAATTTTGGTGACATTTTTCAAACTCAATTATTTTTTTTATGTAAAATTAAAAATTGTTTTTTTTTACTATATTTACGTATTTTTTATATAAAATTCAACATGCTGCAAAATTACACCAATTCTCTGTGTTTTCTTTCATTTCTAGAGTTCCCAAAAGAATCTAAAGAGAACGAGTCTACCAACCAAGACAACAGTATATACTGGCAAGCGGCTATTTTCAAAGTGGGCGATGACGTCAGACAAGACATGTTGGCGCTGCAGGTCATTTTATTATTCAAAAACATATTCGAGCAAATCGGTCTGGATGTGTACCTGAAACCCTACAGGGTCGTGGCTACCTCTCCAGGGGTGAGTGTTCTATGGTATAGGTTACCCAGCCCCCTCTCGGTTCACCCTACGCCCGCTATTTTATACTGATTACGAAGTTAATCAGTCAAAACCGAAGAAAATCGAGAAGGGTCTGGGTAATTGAGACTGGAGATTTAGAAACTAATTGGAAAATTAGAAAATGAAAATGAAGAGGAAGAATAGAAAATGGATGGAATGGGACTATACTGAATTCGCAATATAGGAAGTTTGTTGTTCAATGTATCCGTTGAAAGTGCTCGATACAATGAAGTAGAGCGGATAGAAATAAGGATAGAAGAAGAAAAAAATCGCAATATATATATATTTTCTTTGGAATCCGCCATATTTTAAAGTATCGTTTCAGAACTAACTCGAGGTTGTTTTGTTGTTCTCAGTGTGGTGTCATCGAGTGCGTACCAGACTCCGAGTCACGTGATCAGCTGGGTCGTCAGACTGACATCGACCTGTACGAATATTACCTCAAGACTTACGGGGATGACAGCACTCCAGACTTCCAACGGGTCAGTTTGTCTGCCATTTTGAAATAGCGCAAGAGAATGGGACGAGTTCTCGGGACGCATAAATTGTGGGAAAATTCAAATTCAAAACAGTCCCAGAATTCAATGCGTCTGTAACTCGACCCAGTTCTTTCAAAATGGTTAATTTATAATATTAGTTATTGTCTTGAGTAACTGATCGAGTCACATAACTCACTACCCCCCCCCCCCCAAACACTAGACAACCTTGACAACCCGATCAACCACTTGTATTTGTTTTCTAGGCTCGTTCAAACTTCATCAAGAGCATGGCTGCATATTCTATCGTGAGCTTTCTGCTTCAGATCAAAGACCGACACAACGGGAATCTGATGCTGAACAGCGCCGGGCACATCATCCACATTGGTCTGTGGGCTTCCTATGTCGCTATGTTATTGCAATGATTATACCAACCAATATCAAATTGTTTGCTTCAGATTTCGGGTTCATGTTCGAGTCGTCGCCTGGAGGTAACTTGGGGTTCGAACCCGACATGAAGATCTCTCACGAGATGGTCATGATCATGGGCGGCACAATGGAGTCACCGCCTTTCAGGTATACCAAAACCTTGTTATCTCGACCCTACCCAATGTATAACCGCTCATGCCGACCGAGAGCCGATTGAAAGCCGACCGAGAGCCGATTGAAAGCCGACCGAGTGCCGAATATTCACCTAATGCAAAGGGGTCAAATTCAAATGTATTTGTACTGATATATTTTTATTGATATTGTGTTGTGTTTTAGATGGTTCATGGATTTGTGTGTCAAGTCTTATCTCGCTGTGCGGTAGGTATTTATTGGCTAGCGCTGTAATACGTCTAACTATAAGCCGATATCAGTGTTTAAACAAAACGACTCCACTGAGCCGCACACTGTAGTCATTTTCTTTCGATGTAGAAAAAATGTAGAAAAATTGTAAAAGTAAATGAACGTGTTTCTCCACCAGACCTTACCAAGAAGCCATTGTTTCTCTGGTGGCTCTCATGCTCGACACAGGCTTGCCTTGTTTTAGAGGGGAAACTTTGAAACGGCTCAGGTAATCTCCGCAGTGATTCCAAGTTATATAGCGTGACGTTGCTTACGTGACTTGTAACGCGTGACTTTGTCAACAGAGCTCGATTCAGTCCCGCACAGAGCGAGAGAGAAGCTGCGAACTACATGTTGAAAGTAATCAGGGACTCTTATCTAAACTACAGGTATAAAAAAAATCAAAAAAAGAAAATCATCATCATTGCCACCATTATTATTATCCACTATCATTGTCACCGTTGTCATCATTCACCTTCATCATCATTATTGTTATCATAATCGTCATATATCTCTGTTATTTTGTTTTCTTGTAACACTGTACGATTTCTTTTTCGCCAACAGGACCAGAGTTTACGACTTAATTCAGCTTGCTCAAAACCAGATACCTTGTTAGCTCAACATTGTCCTGTTGCTAAGTGATGATCTTAATTCAAATAATAATAATAACGTAGATCCAATGGACAGTGTCTAGGACTAACAATAATATATGGTCATTAGACCATCTGTATATACGATAACAACAATTAAAACTTATCGTCTTCTGAATTCCTGATGAAATCCAGATTGTTCTTTCCACTTTCTCTAATTCCAACTAAATCCGAACACGAAAAAACAAAAATAACCAGCAAAAATTATCTCGCAACGCAAGAGCAAGTGCAGTCTCGAGGTGCGTCTGTTTGACTTTCATAAATGACTGACAACCAAACAAAAATACACTGAATTATTTAGGAGCTGCCTTGATCTTCTGGTACATGTGGCATACGCATCTTGAACCTCATCATTCATGAGTGGATTTTACTAGACCTGTAGCACATAGTGTTTACTTGGGCTCCGTTGGAACGCCCGAGTTTCAATTCTGGGTTTATTATTATTCAGTCACAGCACGCCGTTTGAACTCTAAAGCGCATGCGTAGATATCAATCAGCACACACGAATCTTGAGCGATGTCCGAGACGGACAAGAAAGCCCGAGTTCACGCTGTTATGCGTTTAGCTTATGTATTAAACTGACACAAAGTTACGCATAACTCAATAATTTATTAAAACTGTAACAAATGCTTATCTCATAAACTGGTTTTCTATTGGGAAATGTGAACGTATAAAAACTAAAGTAGAGCGACAGAAACTTCATGAACTTACATTAAACTATAGCGAGAAATTTATAAAATACATTAAATAAACTCAAAAAATTCGCTCATTAAGAACCCAAATCCTACTTAACTATCTATTCCTACTGTCTACATTCTTCTCTGTCTTTGTACAACATTTCTTTGCTAAATACAGAAATTATAAATTTTGCCAAACTTGCGGCCAGGGCTTTCAAAAAACCGCATGAAACTTAATTTAAAACTAGAGGCATATATTACAAAACGCACCTATATAAAATAGTCAAAATGTACAACGTTATGAAAAACCCAAAAGGCATGCATAAAAAATTCTGAACTTCAATCTGAGTTTTACTCTAAAATGTGCCTTTGTCTGGAATGGTCTTTCGCAGTTAGTCCATATATGGTCACCGCAAGGTAACCAAGCCTGTGTATGGAAGGCGAGGTTGCGAGGGATGTGTTGGTCCTTGTTGAATATTCTAACTGGAATAAGATTCTGTACAATTAGTGCAAAAGCGGTCGCCAAAATGTTTGCCGTGTCCACACGTTTCGCACCGAGAAGCAGCACTGTCTACGCCATTTGTACGGGGTTCTCTCTCGTCTTCTGGAGTCTCGATCTTGAGAGTTGTAATGTCTCGATTCGATAAAATCACACGTTCTCTCTCTGCGTGGACGCTGGATGGGATACCTTCAGCTTGCCCTTGGAACGAACCTGGGGGTACAAAGGGGTACGGAGGCGGTCCCCCTCCTAGCATAAAGGGGTTGAGCGGTAACATACCAGGTGGAACAAAATACCGAAAACTCCCGTTCATACAGTTCAACTTGTACAGCGGTGGCATCATGTTCGGGACAGGCGCAGTAGAGTCTGTACATGGGAGTAGCGGGGGGAATGGACCCATTGAATTGGTTTTGGGAAGTTTCTCGTACTGTGAGATGAGCTCGATGGCATGGAGAACATTGCCGTTACATCCTTTGAGAACCAGGTCCAGAATCGACGGTGAATGGTTGGGGAAAGCTCGACTTAAAACTTCATGTGGCACAGGTAGGTTTGGTGCGCATGCGCCGTCTCTGATAGTGGGCGGAGAATCGAGGTTGAGGCGCTTATTACCAGGTGCTGAAGAACTGAGGTCACTGCCGGGGCTGGTAGATCCAGAATCGCTGGAGACATGATATTTGCGCTTACCATAACCTGTGAAAACATAAATCAGAATCAGATAAAATAACATTGTGAATATATATTTTCGATTCCAAAGTTGAGAAAGGAATGCATCCGAGGGTACGTCAATATTGATCACACTATAAATGCGCACCTCACATTTTAAAACACAACTTTCTCTCAAGGGAGGGAAATGTCTGCGCGCATGCCAGGCCTCATAACATGAGAAATGTAATCCAAAAAGTAATAAATGAACTACCGATACGTCCTAATCTAAACGTCCGGAACTTAATTAGCTTTTTTCTAAATTATTGGGCTTTGTTAAAAAATAAAACACGTGTTGATCTTAGAGACGTGAGAATCTATGAGGTCGGCAATTGAAACGAGAAAAAACACCGTATAAACCGAAAAAAGCGCATAATATCGTGATCATTATGCCAAAAAATGATGTCAGTAAAGCACTAGGAAAGACTCTGGGACATGTCGAAATGGATAATTGCTGTTCCTCCGGAAAGACTTTATTGACGCGGCAGATTTGAATGATTTGACACTTTTAAAAAAGTTTGAAGTTAAACTTGCTTCCAATAAAATTATTGGGTTGACATGGAAAAATGACAGTAAATCGAATGGATTGATACAAATATTTGAAATGGTTCATACGTGAACGAAACGTCAGTAATTCGTAATTTTGCGCGCAACAACAGAAATGTGCGTCCATAACTTTACAATACGACAATCCTTAACTCAAGACAAAAAGAACGGACTTCCGTTTGTCCAGTGATGTGCCAGGAAGTAGACCAGCTGTGCTTTACGTCACACCAAGTGCGATTTTATTTCAAAACTAAACAATTTGTTTAGAGTAAGATTTTGCGAATTTCCAAAAAAATTATGAGGGCATTTTTTTTGTTACGCTCAAGTTTTGTGAAGAAAGGTCAATAATTACCGTACAAACCCTTCTCAAATTGTTCAACGAGCCAAAACATGTTGTACTTGGTTTCCTAGGTGTTTTTGTAGTGAAATCATATCCATAGCACGTCCAACTCTTCATCTAATCAAAGAGTTATCCTTCTATTGTTGTTCTTTCAGCTTCTAACAATAGCGGTGGGCTGAAGTTTGTTTGCAATTAGAGAACAATTGTTTTGAATTGTTTAACTTACACTGTAGTTACCAATGTAAAACCAAGACAAATTTGTGAAAGTTTCAGCCTTAATTTGGTTTCTTCAAGACGCAAATAGAATGTTGCGCAACGCGAAACTATAAAGTTTTACGGCATTTTTTTTACTTTTTAGGTGGTCAAAAAACTTATGAAAAATGGAGCGCAATGTTCTTGTAGTAACAATTCAACAATTACAAAGAGTTACTTTAGTTTATGAACAAGTACAGACGAACGTACAGACCCATAGAATAGTTATTAACTCACGCGCAAGGAACTTTTCGCTGTACATTTTTCAAATTCTTTTACAACTACTTTGATTTAAACAATTCTCAGATACTACAAAAAAACTGCGCATAAACTCGGGACGTATATCGCGAAGAACTTTAATCCGAGTTGGAATTGTGGAAAAAAGCCGAGTTTGTTGATACTTTGTTGTGCGTCGAGTTTCAAACATTGTGGTCAGATACTGTTTCGTCCCCTTTTTCCGTGAAGAACGTTTGAGGAATATAGAAGTTGTTTCTCGTTTTAAATACCTAAGACTAATCAAACCATCGGAATTCTTCCGTTACTTTTCATATACAACAAACCCGCGCTCGTCGAATGTTATGTTTTTTTTAACGGAGTCAATGCTGTAATTCTCATATAAGATCAGATCGTTCGAAATGAATTTGACTCATCGCTTTTACTGAATCTGAAAATAGCCGCGCTAAATGTTTAACGGCGCAACTGTCAACGACAACAAAATAAGTCTTCATTGTACAGAAAGCACAAGAACGAATGACTGCGAACTTACCATTCTCTAGAGGTCTATCGTCGATCGGCGCGCTCCACACAGCGTTCCCTTCCATACCGTTCTCGTAGAGTTGGCCGTTGTGTGTCATCTCAGGCTCGATGGTTTTTTGTTGGCGATACAGAGCGATTCGTACTGCAGTTTGACGTTGACCATCCGTCACTATCACGCATTTGCTACAGACACAGTCCTTGAAATTACACTGATGTTTGTGTCCTCGCAAATCGGAGAGTACGTTGTGATTTCTGCAGCGTCGACATTTCGGAGCTCGGGAAGAATTCTTGTCAAGCTGAGAATCTTCAAACGATTCTTCGTTCATGTCTGCGGGATACATGATCGTATCAAACTTCTTCATCGGCCGGTTTTTTCTCGAAGTGAACTGGTTTCAGTGAGCTCGCTGTGCGATTGAGTCATCAAGTATCTCCGCCGTCACACGTGTTTCAGCCAAAGCGCGGTATTGAATCCCTAGGGGGAGTCAGTACGTCGTTGAACGTTGTGACATTTCTGTCACTCAAGTGTTACACGTGAAAGGTGACATAATATTTTTGCATATTCACATTGTAATTCAAGCTATTCTTCCTGTTCAAAGTCGGCCGCTGGAGAGTTGAGGAGAAATTATTTTAATTATTGTACTTCAAAAATAGCGGCAAATTTGTTATTATTAACAATCTGAAGTGCGGTTTTCTTTGAGTGAAATTGAGGGAGGAATTGTATAGCGGCGGTGCAGTTACAATTTGTATGTTTTCCATTCTATATCACATAACTTTGTAGCTTTAAAATGCGTACTTTGTGTTCATGCTGTGAATAAAATCCGTAGCGAGATAATATTTCTATAGAAAAAAAAACCAGGTGATTGTATACCAAAAACTAGGTGTGCTCGATCAATGTAACTTCCGTGAAAATGACGTAATTTCTTTATATTTTTCTTAAACAAAATCACCGCAAGTACAAAACTATGAACTCGGTCCAAAGGAATACTATTATTGAGATTTTGTTTCAGCCGAGCGCAAATGTTACTTACCATGGATGGTTACTGTATTTTTATCGTCAGAATTAATTACAGTCAGCAACCTACAGTCAAATCTACCCTGTCATTCAGAAGATCTATCATGCCATCCACAATCCACATACTGGACCAAAATTCGCATTTTTTGTAATATACACCCGCCATTTTGAAAATGTCAGTCACCAGTTTCCCCAGGCCACTCGTAACTGCGTAGCCTGGTGTCGACTTTTTCGTTTCGTTTTCCGCATTGGGATTAAGCGCGCATTGGAAGGAAACCATTCGAAGTATAACTGAATTTTTAAACATTTTATTGCAAAGATTTATTAGAATTCTAACAATTTCTTGAAGAAACTTAGAGCACAATGAAATTTTTTGTATGAGTGGGAAACGTGATAAAGCAATGCGATTGGTTGATATAAATTTTCACGGGTCCTCATTGGTTTTAAAATAAATTTATTTCAGTTTGAATGTCGCCGAACCGTAACGCGGTCGCTTCCCACTCATGCTAAAACCAGCTTACTGAAGCGCACAATAGTAACTATGACGCGATAAATATAATAGATGCTCTATACTTGCTCAGTGTCTCGTAAAGCATATTTTGTCAAGCGCTAAATAATGTCACATTTACACAGCAAAAATCCATTGAAGGCGTCGTCATTAACAACACAAAGAAAGCAAAATCGTTGAGTTTCGTCGCTGTTCGGGTTTACTGGATATCTCAGGTTATTCTGCGGCGGTTTTTCCAGCCATCGCGTAGACTATCGACTCCTTTGCGCCTGATGGGTCAGTGGTTCCCGTGAGTTCCACAGTTTCTCTGTTTCCATCATACGCAGCTGTTTTACAATCAGACAAAGAGGTTAAAATACTTCTGCGCCGTGCCCGCGCTTTTAAGCACAGTTTCTTTGCTTGATCACAGTAAGTGGAGGGGGTAACTATGGCTTGGTAGCGAAATGTTTCTCACCTTCAAAGTGGTCTGATGTCGAAGGCGCATAAAGAAACATGATGGCTAGGACGTACACGTTCCACATGCCGTATATTCCAGTGAAAAGTGCACCTAACAAATAACGAAAACATACAAATCTTAATGCAAAGCAATTATAATGAATGTGAATTCATTATGAAAAGTTAGACAGACTTCGGCCATGTTTTCCACCAAATGGCTGTCGCATGTGTGCGCATGCGTGCGTTATTCACAAACTAAGCATGTTGGTAGCTCAAGATCTTACTTGATATCTCGACGGTTGATTCCTCGGAACCAAATTTCCAATGAGCTTCGTTAACGTTGCTAATGATGAAGAAGCTGACGGTGAACGCTGCGCAAAGAAGTGTCATCACCATCAGGAACTCAAACCGGTAAATCAGACCCTGCAAAAAGTTATCAGAACATTGGAGCATGATTAGTCTCGTCCCCTACCCCCACAGGGCCATCTTTTGTCTTACCTCGTAATTCAGTCTTCGTGCCTTTGACATATTTTTAAAAGTTGCTCTTTTACCGCGGATGTTCCAGAAAACCTTGATTACCAAGATACACAAGAACAAGAAGTATATGCATGCGCAAATAGAAGCGCAGATGATGAACGCATACTGGTCATATGATCAAGGATTATCACAAAAAAAATGTATTTGAAAAATTGTTAGAATATCAAATTATCTTGTACGCAGAATCGTTAGATGTGGACTTCCGGTTTGGTTGCCTACAGAGCATGCGCAGTAAAAAATGACAAGTTACTAATTTCTCATTTCTGAAAGGATACTGCCAGGTTGTTGCCAAGTTTTGTCGCCCAGATACTGAAGAAAGGATTGTGAAGTTGGTAGCCCCTAAAAGAATCAGAGATTTGAATTTAGCTTTATGAAGAGGTAACTCGGTTTGCATGAGAATCGGTTTCAAGCTCTCACCTTTCGCACATATCGAAAACGAGCAAACAAAGTCCGCCAAACGCAATAGCTCCAACTTGGCGCCAATAGATCTTCAGTCTGTTTCTCTCCGACTGATCCTGCGTGAAAATATATCTAAATATCAATAAATATGCTTTGTTTTGAACGGTGGTACATTAGTGTTCATACCAACAAGTGCTCTCCAGTGAATATGATCCAGAAACACATGAGCATTGCATAGAATAATCCTTGACGGAAATCTGTGAAGAGCAACATGAATGGCATGTCGACCCATAAGGTGAACCACTCCACAGGTACTGCAAGGAAAACATGCAGATCAGCTAAGAACAGCTAAAAGCATTGTGGAAGCCGGCCAAACGTAGAAAAAGAATGGAATGGAAATGGAATGGGAGAATGGGAGAAACAGCTCGAGTATGTATTATATTCAGTTCCAATCTGAATTGCTCCTCTTTCTCAGTTGTCTAAGAACACGATCACCAAAGAATAACATTTTCAGTTTTGTCACTCACAGTTTAGAAAGGCAGTCACAATTCCAAGAACGAACATTGTCCTGAACAAAATACAAGAATAATGAATTTTATTGTCACTAAAATGGGTTTCCCGTAAATTAACAGAAAAATCGTCCCTACTTTTCGAGTAGAATCGGTTCTCTGCTGAGCTGCTTGACTCGTCTAGTGAACCAAGAAAGCATCGCTATGCTTAGTGGGGACATGACTGATTTCATGGTGAACCAGACGCGAGTAAAGCCACCATTTTGATGAATCTCCTACAAGGGATAAGATGTGTTAGCCATCTTGAAGTTGCGTGAGTCCCAGAATTCATTGCATCCTGAGAACTCTCCCCAATCCTCTGCCCAACTTCGAAATGGTGAGTGGTACTGGTATGTCCGTTGTTCAATTTAATGTAATAATTTGGATCTTATTGGTAAAGTAGATTAGGAAAACATGATGTTTTTTTCGTACCACAAATTGCAGGTCTGACACTTGTCCTATATATCTGTTTTTCGCTCGATGAACGGGTAACCTTAGATTGACCAGATAGAATTCATGGAACACACTCCCAATCTCAAAAAATGGGATATCTTCGCAGTTGTAGTGACCTCCATCCTGTCCCTGAAAAAAACAATCATATTCGTTTCAAACTTCCCGCCGTTTTTCCGCGCGGGCGCAGGCGTTTGTCACGTGATGAGTAGACTGGCACTAGTTTATAAGGCGGGAAAATAACGTGTGGTCAAGCAGCGGGAAAATCGTATTTTATTCTTGTATTTTTGGCATAAACGTTATGATAATAGGTCAGCTTTCCAAACCCAAGAGTACAACAGATATAGGAAACATCTTTTAGTTTACTCTAGAGAGTGAAAAAGCTGTCAATATTATTGTTTCTACTCAAATATGCAACAAAAACGGTATGTAGACAGACAAACCCAATTTTATCATTTTCTTTTTTTCTTCTTAACGATTTTGGAAACTATTGAAACTATTTGATAATAATTAGTCATATGTCAATCTATATGTACATGTACAATGTATATTATCCTACATGTACTGTACCTTGGAAGTGAGAACAAAATGGCAGATAAGTTCTCTGTCTTCTAGAGACTGCGCCATGAGTGTCCACCCCCCTGACGTGGCATTCTTGTCCTTGTAATAGAGACTTGCTTCGAATGTCCAAACAGGATACGCATTCTTATCACCTGTAAAGAATAGTTTAATCATTGCTTTTGACTCACTAAAGCTTGCTTTCATTTATTTAGTCGGCTTCCCCATAACTAATATTTAATGTTATCCATGGATCATTTCATAAATGAACTGATAAATAATTGTCAATATTAATTTTGTTGTCCTGAATAGATTTTTAACTTGGCCTCGGATGCATATAAACATAATAATTGCTAAAGCAATGCACTGAAAAGGGACCAATTGTATCAATGGACCTGGTGGTATATCAGTATAAATTTGTGCTAGCTGACATCTCAATCACAAGCATTATTAAAAAGAATTTGACTCAATCTAATAACTAGTAAATAATGATAATCATTGGTAAAACAGCCAAATTTAACACTGATTTTAATAATATTGATGATAAAAAAATATAATAATAATAAAAAAATAATCAGACTATAGACCCTATGAATAAAGAGTGAGGACTGGGAACGAGCAGCACTAAATATTAATGCATCCAGAAAAATATTGCCAT
>JAUPMF010001520.1:0-11688 GCA_031471435.1 Stomphia didemon | reverse complement strand
ATATGACTTTCTACATGTATAAGTTTCACAAGTAAGATACAATATTCGCGTCCGATCTGTATCAGAGATACAGATACAGATCGGCCGCTTATATTGTATATATTACATAAAAATCAATATTGAATACACTGTAGAACGTATACTGTACCTCTCCATAAGTCACTAAAATATCTTGACTTCCTGGGTTGGGATCAACAGCATATGAGCTTGTCCCAAATGTCCAGGTTGGTCCCCCAAGCTCTTGCTCTTTGGCACAAAGGTTGGTCTCTGCGCCATCGTCTTCATACCTGTAGAGGTTCCACCAGTTGGTTTTATCGCTGATGAACAGAAGCTGGTCATTGCTGGTCCATTTTGGAGACATGACACTTATTCCTTCACCACCACTGACCTGGTTAAAAAAAAAGAAGCAATGTGAATAAGATACTAATAACAGTATCATTGTGTTATTAAATGTTATAAAATAACCCACAAAAAATGAGCGCTCTGATTGGCTGAAAACCTAGTTTCTAACACAGGACAGAGACATGGAAAATGAATTTTATTGATATCTATAGTCACCAATACCTTTTTCTTTGTTCCTTCTACAATTCCATCTCCAGCTGCAGTCAACTTTCCTATCCACAGTTCTGTGTCATCCCAAGGCTAAATGGAATAAAAATTATCCAGTAAATGTATAACTAACTTATCTAATTATATCACATATATTGAGGATGATACTAAAAGGACACCGCTATAGAGTACCTATATAGTTGCATTAATATAACTAAGAAATAAAAGCCCTGAATTGATGGTGATCACTGCCAGAAAATTAAACATCATCAGTGGTTCAGTGATTGTCAAGTGAGGGAACTGGCCCATTCACATGAATTATGAGCTACCCAAAGGTCTCACCATATTTATATAATAACTAGGATATAACGCGTGCTGTGATTGGCTAAGGCGCGTGCTCCCCCAGAGCACAGTGCACGTGTCTAAAAATATACTCTAGATACAAGAAAGCCTATTCTCATTTGTATTTTATAAAAGAAATAGAAAACTTGTCCGCTGTGTACTGTGAAGTTATAGAGCACTTGGAAATTGATCAGAACACTTGAGAAGTGTTGAGAAGCACTCTGCGTTCTCCTAACAGTTCTCTTGTGTTCTTATCAATCCCAGCATGCTCTATGACTGCACAGTGCAACAATGTGCGTGCGATTTCTATTTCTTCTATTTCTTCTGATATTTACCATGTTGGGATGGTCCCATTGGACCCAGGCAAGCATCCCATTCTTTGACGCCCTCGGTGAAGAGTAAAAATTGCTGCCCGACACCTGAAGCATAAAATTAAGATTAATTTAAATTAGTATATTAAAAATTAATAAATTCAATTTTGATCCTTACCAATACATGCTGTTTCTTAGTCTCCAGATCAATACAAACAATGGTGTTCAATGGCTCCTTTGCACCGTCTTTCAAAACCTCATGGTCCTCTCTGACACAAACAATCCCCTTGCCATCCAGTACTGCTTCTGCATCTGCATATCTCCATTGCTTATCGGCTGGAGTTAAAGCAACTGGTTTGGCACCTGGTTTAGCTTCTTGACAGTATAACCGTTGGTCGCTGAAGTTTGAGAAGTAAATTGTCTTGTTGTGTACAATGAAAGAACCTCCACCATATTCATGGACTAGAGTTCTGCAGTTGAACTCTTTGGGAAGCACCTCCTCAATGACTCCATCTTTGAACTTACAGATAGTGGTTCTTCCATTCTGCTCAGGGTGAAGTTCTGACCAGTAGACAATACCTGTTGTACAAAATTCAACTCCAAAGTTAATCTTATATTAAGGTCTACAATATACAATGATTCTTCAACCTACTCAACTTCCTGATGTATTAAATCCATTTAACCACACCTCGCTACCCTAACTATCACCTCACCACACCCACCACCCTACCCATCACCTCACCACGCCCACTCTCCACTACCCTACCTATTATCTTAATACCCCCCTTCTTCCCCACTACCCTACCCTATCCATCACCTCACCACGCCCACCTCACCCTCCCCTCTCCCCCAAATAAAAGAAAATCATTCATACCCCCAAAATAATAAAATTTGCCAAACTCTGGCCTATAATTGTTTCTTTTTTTCATTCTTCTTTTCAGACTTTTCAGATAAAATTCAAGAACAAATATCGACCATTCTAGCTACCTGTGCTGATTAACAGCAATGCATACACTTCACATTATAAAAACATAATAACACCAAACACATGATTATTACATGGTGTAATTAAATAGAAAAACTACTCTCGAAAATAGAAATTTAACGACAATGGTCGATCCTCCACCGTAAACTCTAACGTCGCTAAAAGTTATAATTCCACGCAACCGAACGGAACGGCAATTTGCTAACCTTTTTCCACTTGATCAATTCGAACTTCACTCAAAGATGTGGACTTCTGAATGACTAAGTCACTGGAAATAGGGCTCACCCAAGATCCATATTCACTTACTTGAACAGCCATGATATTTGCTTACAAACCAGAAGTAGATTTGCGCAATTTATTGAGTAATACCGGAACTATCCCCAGTCCTTTTGAACGGAAAAAGGACCCAGACCTATCAGACTGGTACGTCCAGGGTCCAAACTTTTCTCAAATTTGCCCTCTAAAATTCATAAAACCATGTCTTCTGATCGTTATATTGCTGGTATTGAGCTTGGAGGAACAACTTGCGTGGCAGCAATAGCTAAATTGTGTAGTCCTTCTTCGATTATCGAACGCTTAGAAATTGAGACAACTACAGAAGAAACATTATCAGCTGTGGCGAAATTCCTCAAAGCCCAGTTAACGAGTCTTAAGATTGATGCATTTAGTGGTGTGGGGATCGCGTCATTTGGTCCGATAGATCTGAATAAACATTCCAAAACCTTTGGGTTCATTACAACTACCCCAAAGGATGGGTGGAGGTTTGTTGACGTTTTAGGATTTTTCAGGCGTGAAATGGGGGATACAACACCAATTTCGTTTGAAACAGATGTCAACGCCCCAGCAATGGCAGAATTGGCCCACGAAATGGCTAAACCTGATCATCCAGAGGGACCTCAGACCGTAGTGTATGTTACTGTAGGTACAGGGGTAGGCGTTGGTATCAGTATTAATGGGAACCCTGTTCATGGACTGCTTCATCCAGAAGGAGGTCACATGGTGGTACCCAAAATGCCTGATGATGACTATACTGGTTGCTGCACTTATAACCATCGCTGCTGTGTGGAGGGAATGATAAATTCCCATGCAATTGCTAAAAGAGTGCATACAAATCAGTCAAAACTTCATGAAATTCCAGACAGCAATGCAGTATGGGATGTGGTGGGGTACTACCTTGGCGCACTATGCCTGAACATCACGTACCTTGTTTCGCCTCATGTGATTGTTCTTGGTGGAGGAATAATGAAGCGCACTTTGCTGTACAGTAAAGCACGGCACTGGTTTAAGGAGCTGTTAAATGGATATCTGGATAACAACAAGTTTAAAACACCAGATGGACTTGCAAGCTACATCAAAGAGTCTGTGTATGGAAGTGATGCTGGGATCATTGGTGCATTAGAACTGGCTAGAAAAGAAGCTCAACAGCAATGAGTACATAAATGACCAAATAAAATAATTATATTGAATGAACAAAAATAATATTTTTTAACAAACTCATGAAACACAATAGAAATCATAACCATGAACAGTACATATAAAATGACCAATCAAAACAATTATTTTAAATAAACAATAGAAATAATAATAATTTATATAAAATGACCAATTAAAACAATTATATTAAATGAACAATAATAGTATAAATAATTTATATCAAATGACAAATAACAAAAATTATATCAAATGAACAATAAAAATAAAAATAAAAATAAATTTTAAAGACAAATTATGTGTTAATTTAGGGGAACTCTGGGTTGATTACATTTGCAACATATTTTTGTAAAGTATTCATCCATTGTAGTATCTACACAAATATGAGATGACTATAGGTTTGTACTTATAAGTAGTCTTCAAGTGCAAACACTCAATACAGATTGTGTAACAAAAGTCAATGACAATGCCATTATACAGATATTTGATCTGTAGTCTTTTTCTTTTTTTGTTTGTTATGCTTTGGTGTCTTTTGAGAGCTTCCTTTCCTTTTTTTCTGGGGTGTTTTCTGTATGTTGGAAAACATAAAGAGGAAGTGAAATTATGTGTGAGTTGAGTGTTGTGTGTACAGAATGTCAAATGTAGTGAGGGGTGTGTGTGTGTCAAGTAAATGCAGGCCCTCACAAGATTTGGCTCTGAATACTCAGCCTGAACAAAAAATTATTATTCACATTATTAATATTAACCTTTGGTGCTAACTGTGGCTTGTAAAGAAAAAAAATTATTAATAAATAATATTTGTTATATGAGTGGAAACTGGTATGACAAAGACATTGAAAATCTTGCTCAACCAATATAAAATTGGTTAGCCTGAATTTCAGCCATCTATTCTGGGTCGACCCAGAATAGACGGCTGAAATTCAGGCTAAAAATTGGTTTGTTGACAATTAGTAAATTTATATTTCCCATTTATGTTTCCTATTTAATCCACTCATCAATATCTCAAAAACATACCTTGGGACTGTGATTTTTTGGCACTACATCTTTTATGGCATATGCCAAGTTATCTGAACTCTTGGTAGCATTGTCATTCTTAATTTCACCATCACTGTAAAACTCAGATTTTTGATAACCTGTTCGGTACAATCAAATAGTTTCAGTTTGATAAAAAAAAAATTATTGATAAACGAGAAAAAAATTTGTTATTTGTATTCCGGCCCCTTCATTCAACCGAAAATAACTCAAAATATGTGTTAAATTACCAATTGAATCATGACCTTCAAACAGGGTAACTTCCTCAAGCAGTCCAAAGAGATTTTCTAACGATTCCCAGTTATTTTCAGGTGTTAAAGATGCCTCATCATACTGATAGGGAAACAAATGTGGAATCGAGATGTTATTGTTGAGTGTACTTGTTTCTTCTTGACTATTTAGAAAAGGGACAGATTGAGCTGCAGGTTCATCAAGCCTAAAACTGAAAAAAACAATACGTTTTACAGAACAACTGAACTGAATCTTTCAATATTTAGAAGACAAAAATGCTCTGTAAAATTTGAGACTATGGTTTACCTGTCCAAGTTTTCTTCGCACAGATAAGACTGCCACATTTCTTCAACAAGACGCTCGCTGTCCGTGCTGTCCATCTCCGACACTTTTTTCTACGATTTTAGAATGACTAGTTTACATTTTCTGTTGTAGCTTTTCTCTGAAAATTAGCAGCCGATATATAAGAGAAATTCATAGAAATGTTTTGACTTTTGACAAGTAAAACATTTTCGTTTTCCTCTGAATTCCGGTGCAAACGCGTCAGATGTTTTCCCGCCATTCTAGAATCACGCAAATTAAAAAGTGTTGGTCACGTTGTCACGTAATCAGCCACGCCCTCGAAAGGAATTCAAGAAAGTTTCAAGGATTTTTTACGTATTTTGTAAGAAAATTGGGGATAAATAACTTTCTTTGAATGTTAATGATTTAGTTCATTCCAATTTTGAACCAATAAAACTTGTACAGCATCTTTTTTAATTTACAGAAATTATAACTTCAATCGGCCCGATTAGCAATAACTAATGCAATTTAACAAACCTAATCGTAGGTTATTGCAAATTGGACTTGCCAAAACCGGATACAAGGCATAAAATAAAAAATATATAAAATAAATAAAAATAAAATACTGATAAAAACCACTGATGTGCAGTTTGATTGACAGGTTATTCTCGTTTATGAGTGGCTGACTTTTAGAAATTTGACCAATCACATGCGAGGTCAGTTAAAAACAACCAAAACATCCTGGTTCTAGTTCTAGCTCACCTTGGGACATTTATTTTGTTTTTACCCACTTTTTTACATACTTTTGTCGCTCGTTTTTAACTTCAAATGAAGTTGTGAATGCCATGAGTATCCTTGGGGTTGAGTTTGAACCCTTGGGTGACTGCTCCCAAGTTGACTCAGAGGCTTCAACTTTGCAGGACGACAACGTTGAACATTTTACTTTGGCTGATTTTGAACATTACTGTAGTCAAACTGATGTTGACTCAAAGGAGAAAAGTGCAGCTGTGACTAGTGAGAACAACGAAAAAGAAAGCTGCGAAAACACAGAACTATTCAATGTTCAAGAACTGTAAGTTTTTACGAAGTTTACTGTTGTTTTCTACAAATGTAAAAACTTAAAAGTTCCTGATTCAAACTTATGAATCTTTTTCGTGTTCATTGAGTTTGTTTTTCATTTCACTCGAGACCTGAAAGATTGGACGACGAAGAACTGACCCCAACATGGCTAGATAACACAGAACAAGAAAGGAATAACAGCACGGCAAGTGCGTTATCTTTGAGTCCAAGTTTGTATGCGAACGACAGGCAAGCGTCTTTTCGTACCGAAACTGACAATGAAAAAGACAAGTTTAAAGGTGAGCTGAATTTTGTTGTTGTACATTTCTCAGTACATTTCACATCACCTGCAGATAAATAGTTGTAATAAATATTTATGACATTCGCTAGAACTTTATTAAAAGCACGATTCAAAAGATTAATATTCGTAAACATTCACTTTGCTTCGGACATAATTTTTTCTAAACGGATTTTTTCGTTCTTGATAGACTTGCTCCATGATTCACGCACTGAACGCCAACCAAACTTTTTGCCTCGTTTTGACACTTTTTTTTACTTGCACCAAGAGTGACCGATTTTTTTCTCTCTTCTTTATAAGAATAAAAACAATTTCATTATCTATTTTTTGTTTCATTTTGTTGATATCATAGATATGTATTCTGATGATACTGTCACCTTGGAAGATACCAAGAAAAATAATTTCAAAAAAGCTTCAGTAACCTGGACAACTACAACTTCCTGGACAAATAATCAAGCCACAGATGTACATGTGTCAAGTTCAACATCTCCCTATCGATTTATTGGCGATTCAGGATTTTCAAGAAACGAGCAGCAGCTATCCAACTTTCAAGAAATGTATATATTGGTTCAATCAATCTTAGGGGAGGGGTGGGGTGGGTGTGTTGGTGTCCCTCCCTTTTATAGCTCATGCACGACTCTTTTTGACAATTTATAATAAAGCAAATTTTCGGTTAATTTTCATTTTCCATCTCAAAGGGAAAACAATGATACAGAAGTAATTGGTGTCCGACCAATCCCTACCTCGTGGATCGAGACACATGCCGACTATGACATACACAGCTTCACAGAAAATGCGAGCGTTCCGGCTCCAGTCTATCCAAGCGCTCCTCCACAGATCCATGTAGAAGTAGGCAATGATGGGCAACAGTATATGATAATGGATGGGAAATACTTCACCGATAACATTCAAGGTGAGCTTACTTCAGTGATGTAATTTGTAAGCAAATATTGTCGCAAATTAAATGGAAAATTTTGGTAAAATGATTATCTTTTTTGTATGCAATCTCGAGATATGGCCCCTTTCCAAGTGGGTGGCAATAACACATACTACCTGTCTGGAATGCAACTGAACCAGTTTGCCGAATACCCTCCAAATAGTCGAGCCAGTGACAGCCAGTCGACATCAAACAACAGCAGCTGCAGCCAGCAAGACACGAGTGGAATCAATCCTTTACATGCGTTTCAAAGTTACGCCGAAGATGACACGCCCATTGACAAAGACGTGCTCGAGGAACAGGTGAGAAAATAGCTCCAGCACTTCATTTTTACAGTGAAAATCACCACTTTAAAAACTTGTCGTTTACTATCTTTATACAGAAACGAAAAGAACTGATGCAGAAACGAAGGAGAGAAAAGAATAAGGACTGCAGCAGAGCGTTCCGAAGAAAGCAGAAAGACAAGGAACGGTCCTTGAGAGAAGGTCGGAGCGAGAAACACGGGTGGCTGAAAGAGCTCAACAGAAAGAACGAAAACTTAATCCGCATACTCTCAAAAGTTGCAATCCAAGGCTGCGATAAGGCAAAAAGTATTGCTGCAACTGGCATGGAATCCTGGAATAAAGAGAATAAGTCGGAATATTTTTTCACTGGTAACATCTGAAGACAGGATTACAAAAAGAACTCTTAAACATTTCCGTCACTCCATTTCAAAATCTAGACATTGGATCAATGGACGAGAAAAATCAATTCTTCTCTCAGAACAATTTGTAGAGACAAACATTATGTTCTCTACTAGTGCTTTGGGGTGGTTTTATCGATCAGTAACAGGAGTAAATTTTGCTGCTTGAATCCAAAGAGCCCATTTTTTTTATTTGTAATATTTGCAGTTTGTATTGATTAAAATCGAGTTGAGATATGATATCAAACCAATCTTGGTCGATTCCACTACGAACACTACAGGTGCCTACATCGACTATCCCAATGCTTTATATATTGTGTAGTTGCCAATATTATTGGTTTGTCAACACTCCCAAGGAAAAATAAAACCAACCGACATCATCATTTCTATCAATACACATTTTATTATTGTACATGTGACTCTTATACATCTGATACAATAATTTTACTACAAACTTTTTCCTGTGTCTACACGATATTAAAATCTTCAGTAATAAAAACAGTAACCAACTAAAAACAATGGTGAAATTCCTGTAACAAAACAAGTAAAAATAACATCGGCATCACTGCTTCGACAGTCATAGAACTCACAGTAAACAAAAATTATTAAAATATTTTGTAGGAGTTTGTTTATTCATGCCTTGAAAGATGATGAACAAGTGTGATAAAGTGGTGATTGAATGAATACAATGAATGTGTGTCAAGATGCAATGATTTGGGCAAGAACAACACATTAATACAACACAAGATGGTACATGAAAAGAGAGAGAAGTACACTACCCAATCAACATTAGTAGTTCAAAACCACAGAAACATAATGTACAGTGAGTTTGGGCATCTGTAAATGAGAATGGGCTTCCTGTGGAATATAGACCCTTCTCAATCAATACTTCCAACTGTTGTAAAATCAGTCAAAGGGATTGTAGAAAATCTCAAAAAGCAGCTGAACTCTTCAACTACTATTTCTCATTCAGTCCGAGTCTCCATACTTTCTCCATTATCTTCTTTCATTATTACCTGTCTTGTATCTCCATCATCTGGCTTAACAACAACACTCTGAGTTCTACTCTTACTCTCTCCCTCAAAGTTCTCCATCTCAACGTCCTCACTCACTCCATCCTTTCCAGATTCTCCCTCTCTTTTCTCTTCAACCTTACCCTCACCATTACCCTCCTCTTTGGAGATTTGTTCAATCTCTACTTGAGTCTCAAACTCCTCTTCTATGACTGCCCTCCTCTCAGCCATGGATCCTGTTAGAAATATGAAACAAAAATTGCATTAAATTGATGCCTAGTAGATTATACTTCAGTGGCTCAATGATCAAGCTGGCTTACGCTTTGTTGCTCTAGATGATTCTTCAAGCCGTTTTAATGTCTTATCAGTATGTTTCTTTGGAAGATAATGTATTTGTGGCTTTGCTTTTGTCTTGATAAATGTACACAGCTTTTTTCCATTTTCATCCCATTCCTCTTGCTACAAATACAACAAATTAATATTAGATCTTGTACAACCACATTTTTCAGAAACTTAAAAAATTGTCATTACATGTACATCAACATAATTCTCACCAAAGCAGTTATCTCCATTTTCCATTCAAGTTTTCTAAGTTCTGCCTGTTTTGACCGTCTAGATGAGAAGAGTTCCTTTTTCTGACATGAGACTTCTTCTTTTTCTTTAGTTTCTGCTTCCTCTAGTTTTTTATTTATTTCTTCTCTTCTTACATCCTTTACAAACAAATCAAAATGGTCAGTTTGGGTTATGTAATTGTTTTGTGTGTTAACGCAAAAAATATTACGATGTTTTATAAGCAGCTTACCTTGTCGGTTTTATAGGCACTATCTTGTTTGAATTTTTGTAATGTTCCTAAAAGCATACCAAACATTCTACGATTCCTAGAAAAATGTGGAAATAAAGTACAAAAAAATAATATTAACCATGACATCTATTTATTTAATTTACTAATACAGTTATAATAAGTACAATAATTTTACTGATATTATTATTGTCCACTTATAAACATTATTCTGGATGACCTTACCTAGAATTTGTTTTCTCATCAGGTTTTTCAATATCTTCACGTTTGAGACGCAAAGGGTTTTGGGTGGCTACAACAGATGACTGGATCGCAGGCTATACGAAACAAGAAGTATTTAACAAATTATTTACACACCAAAAGCAATAATAATTATTGAATAATATTTTTTTTTTAATTATATTATAATTCTAGGAAAATAAAAGTTTGCAAACCTTGTGGGCATCCTCATCTTCATCTTCGCCATCACTATCCAGTCTTCGAGAAGGATGATCTCGTTCTTGTAGTGTTCTAGTGACTACCATCCCCACTCTGCTCCACAGCCTGTGTATAAATGATATGAGCACCATGGTTATAAATGTATTATCTATATACACCAGGCCTGTTAACATTATTTTTACCACAGGGAGATGCGCCAGAAAACAGGTCAAAATCTCAGTACTGGGGTTTCATCAAGGAATATTAAATATTTAATCAAGTTATAGAAAGCAAGGGCAATAATCTCACCGTCCTCGTGCACCGGTTGCATCTTGTCTCTTGCCTCCTGGTCCCATCCCACGGCCCACAGCATTCCTCTCCACGAAGTCCCTCTTCAAGCTCACCCGTCTGCCAGCCATTGGTCTAGAAATTAAGGTACAGCCAAATATGAAAGTGGTCATTTGTTGCTATTTCTATCCCGAGAGCAAGTACTACGTGGTTTCACTACATGTATCATGAGTGAAGCGCGTTTCAAATACAAGTGCTACTTATTTGCTAATTTTTGTAATCTAAGGAAAAATATCTCCCTCCTCGAAAAGACGTAAACCTACCTGTACTCCGAAGGATCCCTTCCAGTGAGTTTCTTGATGTTTTCGTCGACATTTTTAA
The DNA here is from genome assembly GCA_031471435.1 of Stomphia didemon. Taxonomy (NCBI): domain Eukaryota; kingdom Metazoa; phylum Cnidaria; class Anthozoa; order Actiniaria; family Actinostolidae; genus Stomphia; species Stomphia didemon. Next base: position 651 of record JAUPMF010001520.1, on the reverse strand, counting down.
GCCCTTCTCGAGCGATTTCTACTTCTCTCTGTAACTCAGCCACCGTCGCCATATTTGCGTCTCGCTTCTTGACACTAATCACGTGGTAACTTGAGACGGCGTACAGTATACAGCGGTATATACCATTTCGTGATCGTAATACGCAGTTATCACAACAAACCACAGGTAAACCATCAGTTCCTCTTATTTTATACCATTGTTGCTAAATCCAGAAAATCAAAGTAATCAGATGTAATTTTAAGAAAAATTGCTCTCACACAATCACGTAACATTCATTTAAAATTTACCTTCAGAAGATTTGTTACTTTCTAAAAATTACCGTTACAGTTCTCATAAAATTGCATGGGCTGCCTGTGGAATGTTATTTTTTTCTGAGATCTACAATGATGTCAATGATAAAGGTTGGTCAAAGAAACAGCCCAGAGAAAGGTTCCATTTGTTCCATCACAGTAATGAGTGCATGTCATTACAGTACTAAATATGTTGGTGATATATATATATATTTAATGTTTTTACGTTTTTGCAGACACACAGCTTTTATTAGGAACCGTTCATTTTTTACCGGGAAGGGGGAGGGGCGGTGGTTTTGGAAATTTGTGTCTAAAATTTTGCATGGCCCCCCCTAAAAATTTTTTTTTATAAACTTGGCCC
>JAUPMF010001509.1:0-11688 GCA_031471435.1 Stomphia didemon | reverse complement strand
TCGAGGCTAACTCTGCGTAAATGAGCCTGTAATCAATAGGTACAGCGGAGTTTGTGAATGCGAAACTGGACTATTAGAGACTTACCTGAGGTTATCCGGTCCGTGAATGTTCTTACTAAATGTGACATCTTCCAATCGAAGATGTAGAACATTTTTAAACCAAAGAAACCACACAGGTTTCTAAACGTATATTTTGTAAAATTCATCTCGATCTGATCTGTGTTTGAAATATTAAAATACTGCAGAAACATTGTCCAATTCAGTTTCAATTCTTCAGTCACGAGTGCATGAACTGACATGTTGTACATGTGGACTGTATTCAGGCGGTGTTGATAAAAAATGTACGACAAGTCTAATGTATTAAACAGCGTCGCTGCTCTCAGCATTATAGGCTTCTTTTCTTCAATCAAATGTTGAAGGCCACAGTACGTAAGGTTGTTTGGTGGGAGGGAACTTGATTTATTGGTAGCATTCACTAGTTTGTCTAGTAGGTCCACAAAATTCTTCACTGTAGCGTTCTTCAGGGTTCCTGCCTCGAGAGAGAGTTTATTTTCCAGTTTTGAGAGAGACATACTCGAAGTGTTTGCGTAGCAATAGAAGAAAAACTTGACTGCATAGGTTTCCACTTGGCGATCTGTCGCCTGTTCTATCTGTGCTTCGGTTAAACCGAAATGGCCCATCAGCGCTCCCTGCTGTACACTGTATCGTTGTAATATGGACATCTTCTTTTGTTTGCTTGTTTCCACGTTCTTCTTGTACTGGTTAATGATTTTAGAATAGTGGTAGACAAAGTTGAACAGTTCTGCAATGGTGTAATTCAGTAGGACAGCCTCGTCTACGTTTGTTATCATGGCCAACTTGTGAAGCGTGTACTTGAAGTCGCTAAGAGCGACCCGGCGGTCACCGAAGAACTGAAGACACGTGAAGTTTTGACGACCAGGGTACCGTTGCATTAATATCCAGTACACTGTCATGTTCTTCAGATAGCTGTCACGGTCTCCAATCAAATAGCTCAGCGGTTTCCCTGCCAGTAGTTTCCTTTCTCTTGCAAGGAAGTAGTGAAGTTTGTGCAGGAATCTTTCGGCGGCGAGCAGGTAGCGAATAACGCGGTCCAGGGATAGTTGTGTTTGGAACTGATCACTAGTTGCGAAGAGGCGATCAATCAGATGGTCCATGGTGACTTTCAAAAGCTTTTCATCAATACCAAGGAGTGTGGCTGCTTCGTCAAAACTATCTGCTCTAAAAGCAAAGCATAAAATGGAGAGAACAGTCGCTTTTTCAGTGTTGAAGGCTGCACTTCGTACAAAGAAATCGAGATTTTTGCCGAGATCGACAGACTTGGCTTTCAAACGTGTCAGAACCCGATCAATCTTGTGAACCACTTCTTGGGTCGAATTGGAATACAGAATTTGCACGATTTGGGCCATGGTTCGATTGCCAGGAAATTGGTTTGGATCGTGCATGGTTAGCAGTGCTATTTGGTCCAGTGTGAACTCCTGGTACAACAGACACCCAACCGGCACATTCAGCGCAGCCGCAGTGAGACTCGAATTCCCGGTTGTATTCAGTGCATGCGCAACGACGTCCAGGACAGAAATGGAGCTTCTCGCTGAAGATTTGTTGTTCCGTGTTTGAATGAAGTAGTTATGAAACACATCGGCAGCCGAGCCATTCTGCAGTGATGCAGGCAGCGTTAGGTTGGCACATTCCATAGCCATTGGTGGTGATTCACTCGACAAACACCACGTGACTTGGCCAGCCAATACGATGAGACTGACCCAATTGAAGCCCATCGTGAACCTGAAAGAGAAACGCTCTTCCAGTCTGGTGAACCCATAGAGCCTTTTATGGCTGCAATGATTGTGCTACGTTGATATGGACTAGTAGTGAGTAATATACATGTGATCATTCTATCCCCTCCCCTCCCCCCATCGCACATTAATGTTCTTCTAGCGATATGAAGTATAATTGTTTACGCATGAAAACCTGTGTTGCAGACGTGCCTTTGATACGACTGACTGAAGCATATAACCATGTAGGCGTTATTATGCGCAAGTTCTAGAAGACCTTTTGTATACTTGAGAAAGATTTGAATGCTTTTGTCATAGGTATGCACTGAATGTGTCGGTATTGGTTTAGAGAAAATGTTAAGAAAACAATTACGATTTGCACCGAAAACCAACCAATTTATTGAATTATGATTTGCTATCGGTAAATTAGTAAATAGTGATTGTTTTGATCTGTAAAATTATGATTTATTTACTGAGTTATGCAAATGAAAATTTGAAGAACGAGAGATATAACAATACTGAGGAGTTTTTGTTATGGAAATGTGTGGAGTAGGTGCGGGCATTGTATGCCAATCCCTTGATCACATTGGCAGCTTAGATAACCATGTTTATCCGTTGAACGTGTCAAAACATAAATAGGAATTCATTGATTTTGTTATATTTTTACGATCAATTTTGTGCGATTATTAATCGTCCACTGTCAATATACTTTCACTTGTATAAATTACTAACTACAATATGGTTCGTTCGTTGGTTCGTTCCGGTTCGTTCGCCGGGCTGATAATTATAGCTATGTGTAAGGGACAAGCCATCGAAAACATGTCATGATATTGACCGACTACCGACTATTTATTGGATAATATGCCATACAAATACAGCGAAATTCTTAGAACTACTATTCTTACTCATTTATATATATTTATCTCGTAGACTGATCCAATTTACACTACTATCTGTGGGGGGCTTTTCTAGCCAAGTGGTACACAGACAGCGTGTGATGTATCGATATATTATATTATTCCCTTACGAACGGTTCGAATCGGTAAACAGTGATTCATATGAATATTTAATTATGATATTATTTGCAGCCTCACAGCATAAATACTTTCTGTTATTTGGCAGCGGTACTGGAAATCATAGCAGTCAGCTTTGCGGGCTATTCAAACGTTACGTGTAAACAATCATATAACGCCAGCTAATGGTTGCATTATAATTCGTTTTGTCTACACATCTGCCTTCGTTTTCATTACTTCAATTCAAATGACTAAAATCGGTGTACAGTATTTCGTTATGCAATGCGTTTTATTGAGCATTGTGAAAATATGAGCTCATTTGGTAAACCGATATTAATACCTGATGCAATGCTAGTCGTTACCTGTTGGTTCGCTTGGGCACCAGTAAAACTACACAACAAGTGAATTGCCACTCAACTCGGGTTTTTCCACCAGACTTTCAAAGATGATACCGAAGCATCTACCCGACACAGGAAAATGAGGTAGCACAGTTGATGTTGATGAGGTTTAACCGAACAATACGTTCCAGTTAAATGCACAAGTATGATCCAGAATACTCAACTTCAAACTCACACGTCATCTAATAACGTCAATAAATAATTATATTTTACGATTTGATGGACACATGAACATATTGGTGCTCTGATTGGTGGCATTGTAATAACATAATGAGCATCTATTATCTTGAGTAAAAAAAACAGAAAGGTAGCGATACAGCTTTGTATTCCTGTACTCTTATCTGCTGATTATCCAGCCATATGTTGTTTGTACCAGTGCATTATCGTGTTGTGAATTAAATGACAACGGAGCAAGCTTGCTTCGGGCTATGATGTAGAGTATTCACATCTAATGTCATTGTACTCGGTATTAGAACTTATACGATTTTTTAATTTGATCAATTTCAATTTCATTTAATTTCCCTTTTTGATCAATTCAATCCTACAGCGGCGTAGTTAGAAGGTACTAAATGCATTTCCACAATTATGGCGAATTAATTACACTTGTGTATGCCATTTTATATCTCGCGTCATGCATCGCTAAGGTTGAACGATCTGTAAAACCCTCGCTTGTCTATTCATGCAAATACTCTTAAATTCTCACTAGACTTTTCGGCCAGTGTTTCTGCACAGCTTAGTGACGCTAGAGCAGTGACCGTGTAAATATCGTAGCTGCACGCCATTGCTATAGAAACATACAAACTGTACAAACTGTGCGACCTTCTAGAACACAATTCATTCATTTTATAGCCAGTATATCTGTCTCTCGCCACATGACTTATTGCTTTTAAAGTGTCACGCATGCTTGTCACAGCACTTGTCACAGCTGACCAATTTCAACTTATAACCTGAGGCTTGTGTATTCTCGATTTTTTTTGTCATTCACAATCAGTTTATTCTCATTGTTCATTCCGCTGGATTAAAAATAATATTTTGCAGCGCGCGCACCTTTCGCTGACGTCACAATCTAGTCAGTGTTACGTCATTTTTCTCGAATAACATTGCATTGTGGAGTTCCGTTACGATATTGATTCCCGAAAAACGGGTATGAAAAAGTATAGTTACACGGCGTAGATTGTGGACAAACAAATAAGGGAAGAAGAATGCCATTATTTGGGACTGAAGACGATATCGCTGATAGAAAAGATGAAGAAATTGAAATGTTGAAGAGAAACTTCGAAGAGACATTATATGACAAAGATATCGAGATTTCTAGTTTAAGAAAGTCAGTGAAAGACATGACGATGAGAAGGACAAATACGAATCTTCGCGAAGACTCAGAATCCTTTGGACTCAGATCAGAACTTGAAAAGTCAAAAAAACTTCTACGAGAGTCAGAAATCGGGGAAAGAGATCTCTTCTCGGCTCTAAAGGAATGCGAAACGCTGCTGAGAGAAAGAGAAGACGAGCTGCAGGCAATGAAAGAAGACTTGAGGCACAAATTAGAGGAAAAGAATGACGAAGTAAGTAAAGAAAGTCATAAAAATGAGTTACTTGAACAAGAGGTCAAAGAGAAGGAGAATACCATTGAAGAGCTGAGGCTTTCTCTCTGGGAAGCTGAAAGCTACTGTCAACGAGAATCCACCAGGCTGAAGAAAGTCAACGAAGAGACTGTCTTCAACAGAGAGCGCGAACTGAACGCACTTCAACGGGAAGCAGAAGCCGCCAAAAGACGCTTGGAAGATGATATCGATCGACTGCGCAAGTCTTTCAACGAAGCTTTGGCTCTGAAAGAAGCTGAACTCGAACGTCTAAGGAAAACTGCGGCAAATTTTGAAGATGCAGCAAAAATTGATGAGAGTACAATCAACCAGTTACGAGGTACACTTGAACAGAAAGAGTACGTATTGTATGAGGTCCAGCGCAGAACACAGCTGGACATGGACGCTAAGAATGATCAATTACAGCAAAGGAAAACAGAACTTCAGAAGAAAGTTGGTTCGTTGGAGAGAGAAGTAGAGAACATCCAAGCGCATGCGCACACCGGGTTAAACGAGAAAGACAACCAGCTGGGAGAGCTTAAAAAGACTTATGAAGACACACATCGCGATCTCAGCAATCAAATCGTTCAGAAAGATAGCGATATTGAAAACTATCGTAAGGAAATCAAACAAATGGAAGAAGAAAGAAAATGCCTTGAAGACAAACTGAAGCAAGCAGAAACCATTTTATTAAGTGAACAAGAATGCACAAGAAAGTTACGTGAGGAAATTGGAATTATTACCAGCAAAACAGAAAGCCTTAGAAAAGCCAAAGAAGAAAGCCAACAAAACTTAAATGATGAAATACTCGTATTGCAGCGAAACATGCATGAAGAAGTCAATGCAAGGAAGAAAGAAGCTATCAAAGCAGAACGCCTGTCCAACAGTAGCAAAGACAAAGATTGTCAACTCGCTAAGTTGCAGAACAAGTGTGACAACATTCAAGAAGAAAATAAAAATGTGAATGAAAGTTTTCGTTCTTTAACATCAAAACTTGAGGCGAAGGATAAATCTCTCACGAAGACGACGAAATCTGTCGATGTGTTGGAGAGTGAACGAACTACTTTGCAGAAAGAGATTCATGAACTAAAACAAGAACTCTTGGAAAAAGGCCGAGAAAACGGTCGTTACGAAGAAGCTCTTGGTAACCTGGAGCGCTTCAATGATGAAGTACAAGAAGTAGAAAAGTACTTGAAGGAAGAAAATCTGAAGTTGAAGGACAAGTCCAGTGGCTTGGAAAGTCTTTTGCATGACAAAGACAACGAAATCAAATCACTAAGAGAAAAAATGAAGTCATCGGAAAGCCTTCTTTACAGCGAAGGAGAGAAATGGCAGGTGCTGGATTTAAGTTATCAAGAAACTGTCCGTAAAATGAAAACTAGATATGATAAATTGGAGAAAGAAATATACTTTTTGCGCAAGGCGTGCCAGGAGAAAGAAGAAGTGTCAGTTTCTCTGAATTCGATGCTGGAAGAAGCAAAAACGAACGAGGGAAACTTCGAAGTGCGTATCGAAAATCTTTTACAAGCTTTAGAAAACGAAAAAGAAAGCCGTGCGACAACTGATAGAGAGATGCAGAAACTGTCAGGTCAGTACTCATCACTTGTAAAGAAATTGAAGCGCTTTGAAGTATTTCACGAACAACAAATTGGTCAAGAAACTGAACATCTTCTGGAGATATTCGAGAAGAAAGAGATGGAAATTTCTTCTGAAAACAATGCTTATAAGCTGACTTGCCAAAAGCTACAAGAGGATTTGGACGCGCTGAGGAAATCCAGCAAAGCATCTCTCCAACAAGTGGAAAGCGAGAAAGAGGAACTCAGAAAGTCGACAATGCAATCGATTAAGTCCAAGGAGAATGAAGTACAAAGGCTGGTCGATTGTTCTAAAGAATTTTTGAACAAGAAAGAAGGTATAATTTCAGGATTTAAGAAATTTGTACAAGAGTCTGCGGTGAAAAACCAAAATGCCCTGTTGACAAAAGACGAGACAATAAAGACTATGAGACAATCTACCGAAACTTTCTCTGCTGAGAAGGAAAGTATGATAGAAGCGATAAAGACTCTAGAACAAGCAGTTCAACTTAAAGAGGGTGAAATGGAGACGCAAATATCAGATAATCGATTTCGATTTAGTGTGTTGGTAAAGAAGTGTTCTGAGATGGAAAACAGTGCGAAGAAAAGCGAGGAAAAATCTCTAAGAGTAGAAGCGATGGCAAGAAATTCACTTGAGCGAAAAGAACAGGCACTCAAAGATCTTCAACATAATTCGAAACAAGAACAAACCATAAAGAAAGAGCTGGAAAACGAGTTGAATAAAATCAAAGAAAGGCTCCGCAGAGAGGAGCTATTAGTGAAGGAGGCCGGTAAAATCATCAAGAATATCACTGAAGAGAAAAACCAAGAAATAATGAAAGTGCGCGTAAAGACCGAGGAATGTGAACAGATGGAAGAAACTCTGAAGGAACGCCAATCAATAATCCAGTCGCTAGAGCAAACTAAAAGTGTTATCACTAAAGAGAATGACAGGCTTGAGAAGGATAATATGAAACACAGTGAGGATGTACAGATTAGGGATCAAAAGATCGACGGATTGGTAAGAAAGGTTAATCACTTGAAGGAGAATAGAGTTGAACTGAAGAAGAAACTCGCTAAGGCGCAAAAGCTGGAAGTAAAGATTAGAGAACGCTTAGAACTGAAGAATCAGCAAAATAAGGAACTTCGACAAACTGTCCACGAAATGAATATACTGATTGTCAAGAACAATGAAGAACATCAGATGTCATTGGACAAGAAAAACACCCTTGAAAGACACAGACGAGAGCTCGAGAAACGTCTGCACGAATTAACAGATATAATAGTAGAGAAAGACGTCCTCGTCGCCAGTCTTAGACACACCATGGAAAATAAAGGTTCTCTGATTGATAACTTGGGCAATAAAATAGCTCTACTTAACGGAGAATTGCAAAGCAAAGATCAAGAAAACGAGGCCAAAGAATCCAGAGTCGAGGAGCTTGAAGAGATGCAGCAAGCTCAAGTGTCCAAGACACAAGAGATAGAGAGAATCACTAATGATGAGTTAGACAGTTTGACCAAGCAACTAGAGGTTTCTCGGATGTATCTGAACCGGGGCGAGCAAATCATCAACGCCATTACAAAGGAGAGGGATGGTTTACTTCATGAGCTTGGCAAGACTGTTGAAACTCACAAAGATGTAGTTCGTACCATGGAATCCTACAACAACTGCTTACAAAAAGACAAAGCGGCTCTCGAAGAAAAGCTGACGATACTTGAAAAAGAACTATCGGCAAGTAAAAATCAAAACGCAGATTTGCGAAGTTCGTTGAATGCTGCAGAAATATCCCAAAAGTTTTTATCTGAAAGAATTGGCGAACTTAATGTCACCAGACAAGTCTTGGAAAATGAGAAAGAAGCAAACAGCTCGTTAAGAAACCAACTAAAACAACTGGAGATCTTGATTGGAAAGGAGAAAGATGAAACTCGAAGAAAAACCAAGAAAAGCGAAGCAGTGTTTTCCAGTCTTCGCGACGAAAGCAACACACGCGATAATGTATTGCGCGGGAAAGAAAACGACTTAAGGAATGCAGAAACGACGAACAGACAAATAAAGCAGGAAAACCAAGAACTGACCGACCTCGTGCACAGTACAAACCAGGTTAATAAAGACTTAGAGCGCGCGTTGCTGTCTTACAAACACGAAGCGGAGGGACTGGAAACCACTCTAGCCAAGCTGAGGACTGACAATGAATTCCTGAAAAACTTCGCTGAAGACACGGAGAAAGTGAAGCTTAAACTCCAAGCACACGAAGGTAAAGAGAACCTGTTACTACAGTAAAACTAAGTTATTGTACATCTAAACACTGTACCGTGATCTGTCTTTTGTAGAAAGCCTTGAAGCGAAGGCCAAAGAGTTGGCGGACTTCCGAGAGAAACTATCGCTAGAAAAAGGCCGCAGTTCGACCCTACAAAACGAAGTGAAAGAAAAAGAGCTGTCAAATAGAGAAGTAAGTAATTGAACTGCGTCCAGATCTCTTAGTGATACGAGGAGAATCTAGTATAAGGCCTTTCTAACGCAGACTCGGTGCATGGCGTTCATGCAAGTAGACCGAGTAAGTGCTGAGACTAGCTGAGTATAAGGCCTTTCTAACACAGACTCGGCGGCGTTTAGGCGATGGTGTACCGATGCTCTTACCGACATTTTCTAAATTGAGTGTTTTACACTTTGTGTTGCAGATCAAAAGCTTACTCGAAACACGTCTCAGTACATTAGAAAAAGAAGTCAACGAGCTGAGGTAAGTTACTTACAAGCTTGTGCTGAGTTTGGCAAACGCTAATTGTAATCACTATACCTGAATTGATAGAATCATGTTGGACGAGAGAAATCGAGAATTATCTTTGAGTAAAATGGAGAAAAACAACTTTGAAGTACAACAGCGAGAAGCAGAAATGAAGATTATGGAACTTAATAACTCCCTAAAGAACGAAGCTTCGTTCCATCAGAGTATAGCACAAAGGTGAAGACTATAGTGAAATGCATAACGGTTAATGTCGACCAACGTGATTCTATGTTCAAAGTGTTCTTCTACAGGAACCAAGAACTTGAGTTCGAGATAAGAAAGATTAACTTTGAAAAGAAGGTTGAGCCGGCTCCAGCGAGTATCCCCATCCAGACCTTGAGGTTCGTTCAATGTCATATGTTTTTCACTCACTCGAAAGATAATTATATCAATCATATATGTGGAGCACTCACTGATATCTGCTATCGCGATTCTTTAGGGAAATTCATCATCCTGATCTGCGGGCAGAGAGAATTATCCAGCAAAAAGTAGACAACATTGCGCTGGATAAAATACGCAATTTACACTCGAAGGTACAAAGTTTTCAGTTCATAGAGATTTGTGGATCAACAATCCTGACCAAAACTACTGGGACACTTGTACACAGTTTTACAAGTAATATATACAATATCCAACCGTTTTATAATGTTTTATGTTCTTCTCTAAGTACCGCAATAACATCGACATCAATATTACACCAACAGCTAGTGTATACGTGTGGGGAGAGGGGTCACCCATTAGTTGACATATTTAGCCGGACTAGACACTGCTAAACTATGTAACGTTCCACGGTTGTACTGAGCTATTCACCTAATGCCTTTAGTTAGTGGAAATCTAAAAATGCACATTATTATATTGAGGCATAGGTTTAGCGCCTGGCGTTTGTTCTCATCGAATAACCGTAGGTTTATCTATTGATTCTCAGACCTCACAACTTGAAGTTGAGCTCGAGCAAGAACGGCACAACAGAGTCAAAGAGCACGCCGAGGTGGCTCGATTGAAAGCCGAAGTGGCTATTTACAAATCAATGCACTAACTTTACTCAAACTTTGCTGTCTCTTTATATAATATTAACACTTGTAGTACACTAGATGTACTATAGACAAACTTGTAACTGCTGTTTTAGTGTACTATAAGCTAACTTGCTATCTCTTTTCATAAAATTAAAATGTTTAGCATTATGAAAGAAACAGGTTGTTGTGATGTTTTTAGTTCAGATGGATTATCACGACTTTTCCATCGCCTTCATTGAAGCCAGCTAGATTTACCTGTGATGTCCCAGTGTTGTACGACCCTCCACCCCCTGCAGCGCCGGCTGATGCGTTCCCTATAACGCCTCCCCCTGAATACCCTCCCCCTCCCCCAGCGTGTGTCATACCAAACCCTCCCCCTCCAAACCCTGCGTTGTCAGTCACTTCGTTAGCACCCTTTCCTCCGTGAAGAAAAGATTTCGCAGTCGTGCCGACATTCCTAGCAATCCCATCACCAGAAAACCCGGCTCCACTAGCAACCAGGAATGTGCTCCCGGGCTCCAGGTTCACCGATCGACCTCCCCGTCCCGCGCTACCTCCTCCGCGTGTCCCGTTTGGACCCGCTTGCCCCGGGTCACCATCTTCGTGCAAAGGTAATCCAATGCCTCCACCCCCTCCCCCACCGGCTACAACCAAGGGTTTCAAGCCTTTCAAAAGGACAACAAACGTGCCCCCTCCCCCTCCGCCAGGTCGATCAGGAAAATTCGAATTACTAAATCCTTTTTGACCAACGAGAATTTTTAAACTCGTTCCACTGTTGAGCCAAAACGTTCCTCTAATCGAAGCTCCTCTGCCGCCTTTTCTCCACCCTGAGCAGCCATTACTCTCAACACAAGTCCCATTTCCGCCGGAAGCTCCCAGAGCTAGAATGGAATATTTCCCAGTTGATGTTACATTCCATGTCTGGATGCCCTGATCAAGCTGGACGCTACCTTCCAGGTTAGTCCCTTCATAACCCTCGACACTGGTCGGACCATTGGACCCTTTGGCCCCGAGATTCGTGAACACCAATGTCTCTAGTTCCAGGTCCCTGAGCACTCGCGCATACACGAAACCTCGTCGTGGTATCAATGCAGACGAATCGACTTTCAATGAGACATCACTGAACTCGCAGAGTCTCGGCCTCTCGCCTTTCATATCTTTAGAGAGTTTTTCAAAGTTGAACGATTGGCATCTGGGTTTTGTTAGGCATATCTGTGCGCATGTCATGAAGCTACTGGTCAACTGGCTTGAAAACACGTGGCTCAATAACACCTGGTTGTCTTTTGTCTCGAAATACGACGATCCCTCGATGCCGCCCCGAGTTTCTCCCGACACGATTACGAGTGAAGAATTTACAATCAGTTGAAGAGCCATCCATTGGAGTACGAGTACCGGCGACCTACATGTAGTTCACGAGAAATCGAGTCATTATCTGGATATTCAAGTTGTTAGCTGATATGAATTTATTTTATTATACATTTTACTAACTATCTCGCATTTGATTGGCTGAGAGCACACATCTAATTCTCGATGGCGC